>JAWPHD010011853.1:0-80246 GCA_037043455.1 Cyrtodaria siliqua
TGTAATATTTTAGGAGTTAGATGGAAAACGGGTGAGTCTAAATATTGACCTACTTATTTTGTTTACGTGTGTGTAGAATTACTTCTCACATATAAAAGTACATGCCTTGGTCAAATAAGTCATAGTTTTACCTGCATACTGGCCTAGCCTTTGGTTACAAACAGTATTTTTGTGGTTTTCAACCACTACAACCCATATTTTCCATCAACACTCTTGAAATATCTTATTTAGATGTATTTGTGAAAGTGAAAGTAGGAAAATGAGGACACGTGACCTTTATGTAAAGCCTAAAGGGACACATTAAAGTGACACTTGCTGTTATTTTTGTGAAAGTGTTCACAGGGGGTACCAATTGATATTGAGTACAGAGTAGTAGAAATGTGTTTATTTGTAAACAATAAGGTTGTTGTTTGATTTTTGAACTTTTCTGGCCTGATTTATTCAAACTCCCAGAGCACTCGTTCATTGTTTAACTGTCTGCACTCTCTCTTTGCACACTACCATGAAGAATGAGAAAGATATATGTGAGGTAAGTGTTTATGTTTCACGTTGTGTTGTCAAAATTGTTCAATGTTGCCTATACAACATGTAACATGGACTGACCTGACTTACAGATACAAACAATGGACAAATACCGGACACTTTAGTATATTGGATTGAACAGGAGGGCCACAACATATAGGGAAAATATAGGATTTGGACAACATGCCAAATGGGATATTTTGACTCTGTGACATTTCACATTTTTATTTAGCCTCCGTACAAGTAACATCGATAAATATACGGCTTCAGAATATATGTGATAAAGAATAGTTGCCCGTAACGGAATTTGAACCACAGCCTTGCACTTGTAAGATTTGAAAGATGTACGCTGAACCTCTAGACCACTGCTATTTATTGGTATTTTGTAGCATTTTTAACACTAAATGGGTATTACGTAATAACAACAACGTGCACACAAACTCATCAAGAGCTAAATAACAAGTCGAGATATGGTTGATTTGAGGCTCATCAAGAGCAAAATAACAAGTCGAGATATGGTTGATTTGAGGCGAATTATTAGTTTCATATTGATAAGATACAGTATTACACCAGGCAATGTTAATTTACTCGTGCGACAATATAGACTGCATATTTACTGATCCATCTTTAGTTGCGTTCAAATATGTTCAGTTATTTTGCCTCATAATAAATGGTAGTTAGTATACTATTTTCTCAAGTAGCGTTGTACTTCAGTGGATAGAGCACAGGACTTGAAATCAGAAGGTCGTGCGTTCGAGCCCGGAAAGAAAACTAACTTTTTTTTCTGTAAAAATTACTGTTACCTGTGTATAGGTACGATGTGCACTGGTCGATGTATGTACAGTAAATAATTTCCTGCGCTATATTTGCTCGCTTAAATACCCGATTTCGACATGAGCTGGTGAACATAAAGTTACAAATAAAGACAAGCCTACAAAGAGAAATCGATTGATATAGGGACTCTGTAGCTTTAAAGTATGTTCATATTCCCGTTCAGACCACCGAACCAGCATGACGTGTCCGTTTACAACGGATTGAGGCTTGGTCAGCTTTTTCACTTACTTACTGACGATACCTACAATTATTCAAGTAACACAAGCGATGTCGTGCAGGGAACTACCATCAACGTCAACCATCAACTTCGGGCCCTGTGGGCTTTCGGTACAAGCTAGTCCAATCGAGCTGAACGTTTAAAAGTGTAGTACTCAGGCAGTCCTGAGTAAAGATACAACACGTTTCGATTAGGTATTATTATACACCCCACACTAGGGTGGTACCTCGGCCCTTCTGAGGGCCGTTTCTTGGATTCTACTGAGACGTATAACCACCACGGATACAGACATTAAACATCACGGGACTTACAACCAACAGGATTGACCTGCTTAGCGGTGACAGCGCAAAATTTCACATGCACGCGGATTGTCCTACTAGAGAGGCTTTAAATCTACCGTGCCCTGATTGGTCGGAGAGCTTCTAAACATCTTTTCGAACCGGAAATGGGATTGACCTACTTACTATCTTTGCAGTCATTCCATTCGTCGAAACAACAATCTACTTGGATCAACTCTAATCTTCTACGACAAACTACTATAGATAATCAACGATGGATATTTTCACCAACCTGCCACCAACTCAACTATTCTTCTGCAACTTGTAATTTCCATTGGATCCGATTAATGTAACGACATCTGACGAAGACTGGACTTAATCTTCTTTTGAAAAGCTCGCCAAAAGTCATAGTTGCCAATGGCGAGGATAAACAAACACTTCGACTACTACTAAAGTATGTATTCTTTCCTGTCTTGTTTCTCATGGCATTTTATTTTAACAATAAAATAATTCCAGTTGATATGCATTTAGCTGTGTATGATATTTGTGTATATGGTGTCAGACTGGTATTATTTTGCTTCCGGGTCGTTACCCACGAAAGTAGTACTTTAAATAAAAATGTGTTGACATTTCAGGGCCTGGTTACTTGTGAAAAAAATGTGTTTGAATACTGTGTTTACTATGCCATTATATAAAACGCAATGTTTGGCAGCTTTTTTTAGCACTGAGCTTTGTTTTGCAGGACTATTTGCTGACTGTGGAGGGAACCGCATAACGCCATCTGCCTACTCACAGAGATGTGGTGAACAATTTGAAATGGACATTTTGTGTACGGAAGTGAAATTTGTGAACAAACAAGTATATCGACAGGGGTTAAGACGTTTGATTTTCAGGACTTCTACATGGATATTTGAAGGAAAAAAGTTCCAGATATGTGTACCTTAGTGTTGGTCATGATCACTTTCATACTATCTTTGTTAAACTTGTTAAAAAGTTTATCAAAAGAGGTTATGACCCTATCATTTTGCAACGTACTGCATGCTTGGTGGTGGACCCTTTTACAGTTCGTCACTATGCTTTCCTCTTTAATTGTACGATGACCGGACAGGCTGTGGACCCTATGATGACGCCTACCTAAAGCCCATTGGGACGGTGGCGTTTGATGTTTGTCCATGTTCTTTCTTGTCGTGCCCTTAATGGTGTATTCTCTTACTGCTCTGGCTTCTGCCAAGTCATTGAGTACATTCATTGTGGCTTTCTAGGCTATTGTTTGTTTGTTTTATATTTACACGAGCATAATTATTTGTGTTTTACTTATATTGCCTATTGATGCTGCCTTGTTGGTTAGAGTTTAGATCATGGCGGGGATTTCTTTATTTACACTGTACTGTTTTAATGGGATGACAGTAGGGTAAGTGTGAGGTTTGGTGCACCCTAGAACCGGTTTAAACCCCCAGTGGCCTACTTTGCCACTGACCGTTCCAAGGCGGTAGCCCTATTGTCAACCCTTTTGTGTTTGTGATGTCGTTTGCATTTTTAATTACTTTTGTCTTTTCGTTTGTCTGTTTGCGTGTTTGTTTTTGTGTTTTGTGGTTGACTGTCGTCCTTGAATGCTGCTTTCCCTGTCCGATATTTTTATCCTTTTTTTTTGGAATAAATGACAACGGCTCGAAAACAGTGTATTTTGTTCTATTCTCAATGTACTGAAATATTACCAAACCGAGTCCATACGCTCATTTTCACAAGAGTACACGTGTATAATAACCGCGATGCAAAGTCGTTTTCCGTTGAATGATTGTCATATTTGACAGATCAACGTATACTATAGATGTAGATGTAGATGTAGATGTATTTCCTAACTCTTGTCTCTTGGAAACTTGGCACAGCAGTGGTTAAAATTTCCCCACCCACCGACTTTACGGTACAGAATAACTAGATATATACTGTATATCACTAAAGTGAGATGCGTCTTCATTTAATCATGGTATTTTAGATTGTCAATACTGCAGTAGCTTTTAAAGTTTAGGTAGATCTACTGTTACCTAGACATTCTTTATCCAGCTGGAAATAATCGGCCGCAATAATCACCAACGCCAACGGTTGTTTACCTACTAATGACGTCACATTAAAAATGAAGTCTGGTAACCTGCCAACTGGATGGACTAGCTCCAACGCGAATAGAGGTGGGCCGGATACCAAACACATGGGAGTTAACTGCGTTTGGAACGAATACAGACATGACCTCCCCTTAACAAGGGAGTTAAGTTTGTTTGACTAAGGGAGTTAACTGTGTTTTGACTTTTTTACCACGTGTTTTTTCCCTGTAGTATTTGCTACTCGCGTTACCGTAGAGCTCGCTTGCGTTGTTGACTACCGCTTTGAAGTGCAGAAAGAAAATCAGATACCGTCTGTTGTTCACTTCTGGATTCCATTGTAGGTGTGGGGTTATATGTTATAATATCATCTACTTTCCTTTTTTTAAACTCATGTAAGAGGCAGCGGAAACCGTCTGGGGATCTTTTTTCTTTGTACGTCCTTTATTCCATTCGCATGATTTGGAGGTACATGATGCTGGTTCTGTGCCATATTTGTCTATGTAGTCCTTAAGTGCTGTAAGTAGTCCGACGATGTGTGAGCACCTTCCCATTGCACTGGCTTTACAATCACATGAACCCTCTTTTATAAAGCCACTTTCTGTACTGATTTGAACCATGGAAAATACTCTTTGGAGGTTTCATATGATGCCAACACAGTAGCCTTCAAGAAGTATGTACCTTGTTTCGAACAGTCTCGCATTCCCTGAACATGCCCACTCGTAAAATAATCTGCCCCCTTTTTCATCGGCTTAGCTGTGTGGAGGTCTTCTATGTCTCCATCACTATCATCGTCACAATCTATTTGTCCCAGATATTGCAAAGATTCAATAATGTGGCGGTGAATGTGACCTTGATTGAAATGTTTTGGCAGATTCACAGATGGGAAGTTGTTCCACCCAGTTATAGGAGGCAAAGACGGTTTTGTTACATCTGTGTCCCCGTTCTGTTATTTTGTTTTCAGCTTGAGATCATACCAGTGTCCACCATCAACTGACACAGGAAGAATCTTGTCATTGCCAGTTTCGATGCAATTTTTCACCCTGAAAATAAAACGCATCAATATAAATAACTTTTGAATATTATAAGTTATAAATAAGAGTAACAAATCATTAGGTTGCTGTATCGGTGTTGGGGGAACTGGGGGAACGAAAAAACATATATATATGATATACAGTCTACTCTCAGTAACTCAAACTCGCTTATTTCGAATTTCCGCTTAAGTCGAATTTTTTTCACGGTCCCAATTTTATTCCTTCTATTTCTATGCAATTTGACTTCTTTTAAGTCGAATTTCGATAATTCGAATTATCGGATAATTCGAACTATTTTTCTGGTCCCAAACACGAATATATACATTAATTCGAAGTTCAATTAAATTGCAAAATGCAAGTTTGATCAAACACAAGCCGGCGTCGAAGCAAACAAAAGGTGATAATTGCCGAGATGATTTGACCTGTAACAAATAAATCATGGTGACATGTTTGTTAATTTATTTCTTGTGTTGTCTCTGATTTTTCATGATAAATTAAGGCTTGTTAACGAGGAAGTTTGTTTACGCTAATTGAAAACAATGGCCATCGCGTGGGTTAAAACAATTATAATAATTATACTAATTTGATATGGACGAAACGTATAACTAATTAATTAATGAGTGGCAGATATCAATGTTCTGTTTTTTTGCTATAAAATTCGAATGCTTAATTTAAGAGAGTAGATAGTGTAAACACCGAAAGAACATAGAGTTATAGACCTGAATATTGTAAATTGTTTCGTTTAGATATGATTTCTTATAATCGATATACTGTTTGTGTAAATTTAAACGTCTATTTATAGAAATGCATTTGTGACAATATTGAAAACATTGTTTCATTGTGTATATGCCTTTCTCTGTTTTTAATAAATAATGAAATCATAAATATTTTGCTGATTTATTTCATTACCAAAACGTTTTCTTATACTGCTTTAACATGAAATGCCCGAATATACAAACTGGCAAAACGAAAGTAGAATGCTACAGTGAGTGTGTCTCAAATTTGAGCGTAATAATAACAGTAAGTAATTAATGTAAT
Source organism: Cyrtodaria siliqua (assembly GCA_037043455.1). Lineage (NCBI taxonomy): Eukaryota > Metazoa > Mollusca > Bivalvia > Adapedonta > Hiatellidae > Cyrtodaria > Cyrtodaria siliqua. The sequence continues at coordinate 6,017 of JAWPHD010011853.1, forward strand.
TGCATCTTCCTATTGGATGTGACTTATAACTGTAAAGAAACATATTCATAAACATATATGAAGAAAGAAATCATTTATTTTATTAAAATCGGCAAATATCGGCAATATATACACAGTGTAAAACAGGTGGGTGGGGTAATAATATAAACAAGTATGCCATAATCGTTTAATTCGAACTTCGGATAACTCGAACTTTTTTTCCGGTCCCTTGAAATTCGAGATACTGAGTGTGGACTGTATAACAAATGACAATATTTTTATTTTTTGGTTCCCAACAGGAACTAAAACAAAAAAATAACAAATAACACGTTTTTTTTGTTTTTCTTTGTTTTAGTGGCCAACATCGATACAGAAACCCGAGAGTAAACTTATAACGTAACGGTACCCCACCCATCCCGTATCCATTTTTCTAGTATCCATTTTTCTACATCTAGGTACATGTATAATCTAAATCTATAAGCAGGTAAGTTAAGAAACGTGTCATTTGACCATACTGATTCTGTCGGCGGTAGAAAGAAAAAAAATGAAATGATAGGACACAAAGAAACATAGTCATAGATCGAGTAAAGACAGACAAAAAGGTAAATTTTCCAAACTGGCATTAACTGCGTTCGCCACCTTCAAATCTGAACCAATCCGTCTTTTTTTTTGACGAGCATCTATAAACAAAGGATACCGTACGTTTCTTTTTTTTTTATTCCGTTGCAAATATCTATTATTTTAAAATAGTTTGTATTCTAGAACTTGAAACGCACAAAAAGAAAATCTATCTATGCGCCGATCGAAATCAAATATTTGTGTAAGTCGGGCACTTGACCGTTCAATGAGTTCTTCCTTATTTCCACTGCATTTTAAACCTCTGCACTTTAGCCATCGTTTAAGCTGGGCATTGGAGTGCTTTTCAACCATAGAATTTACAAGATTTGCTCCAGGAACATCCTTTTCTAAGAGCAAAACGGTTGGGATATTGCTACTTGACGCCATTGTTACACCGTGTAAACACTGCTTTGCTTGTCCGCAATTCCAAAGGAGTCTGGGAATGTTACTTTTTTTAGAACGAGGGTCAATTCGGTGACGTATCATAATGCTGCCTGCGAGATAGGGCTATTATATCTGCAGCATGCATATGATATGGGAATATTGATACCCAATAGGTTTTTGTTTTACGTCATTTTCAGCACATTTTAGGCTACATATATGTATCACGTAGCATAAAATAGACTATAATCAGACTTTTTAAATAACATTTGCTGACATCATTACGTGGTCCGAGTATTAAAACAGGGTTGGCTGGGGTATAACAAATAAAACAATGTCATTCTAAAACATAATTGACTTTAATTTGAGACCATTTTGCAGAATGTTGCTTTAAGAAATGACAATTTCTATCGAATTACCAATGAAAGTGCATACATGAAATTTTGATTATTTTCTGTCTGAAAGCATGCGTTGCAAATCTCTGGTTCATTACGTCTCTGATGTAAAGTAAGTACATGTAAGGGACTTTTTGTTATAAAGCTGATTGGTTTGGTTTGGGTCATATAATATATACAAAATCTATGGGCGGTGAGGTGAAAAGAAAATTGGTATTTTATGGGCGGTGGGGTGAGTAGGCAAACAAATTGTATGGGCCCAAACTTTGTGAGAAGCTTCAGTTTTTCCCGTTCAATGATTTTTGACAGAGTTATGGCCCTTTGAATATTTCCACACACAAAACTTGTATGCACTGTTTCTCCATAACCATCTTTTCGTTTTGTCAACATGCACTGTATGAAATACAGCAATGTTTCATATCTGCCACCATTGCACATTACTAACACTTCTGACATGCCTAATGCTGATATTCTCTTCCGCAACTTATTTCTTACATTGGCCCCAGTAGGCAGTAGAGGTTCCAGTTGGCAAGGGACAGCGAAATAGCCAACTGACTCTGTCATTCCAAACAAAGGGAAGAATTCCCCTCCAAAGGGAACTGAGCGCAATGGTTTTGCATAGGAAAGGGACCCACCAGCAGTCTTAACTTCGTCTCCATTAAGGCCAAATAAAATAATATGTGTGGTTCCAGTTACACTCGGAAAAGTCGGATGGTAGGTCGGTAAAAAAAATTAACGTAAAATGAGACAGCAATTTTTTTTTTTTTTTTTTTATGGAGACCCATTTTTAAACTGTTAAAATGAGAGAGCAAATAAGTGTTGCTTGTTACCTTGTTACTTCCATCATGCTTTTGGTCATAAATGAACCTAATTTTCTAATGCCATCAACATTGTATTGATGATATACAGAGCTGAATCCGTCTCCGAAATGGAATTAACTTTGCTGGAGTTGCATCCCTTTCTGAGTACGAAGATCGCCCAATATTCTTCCATACTTTTTACTGAAAAAAGGAAGAAAAACCAGTAGGGTCGGCTAAAAACGGCCCAAATATCTAGTGTCCATCGCGTAACTGGAACTGTTATATCTGGGCTATTCATGTGGGTATAGTAGGTTATACTAATAGTCCAGTATAAGTTTATAGATAGTTTATTTTAATATCACTCTGTACGTTGCTCCGTACTATATTTATTTATGGTCCTGAAAATACATACATATAATAATAAGTAGGATTACATATATTTAACATATTAACAATAATACATGTCAACTTTGCAGTAACATAGTTTAGTCAAACATTGCTAAATAACGAATTGATCCACTCATATATTTACTAAATATAGAGATGCTGATATATTTCCTAGAGTAATATTTATGTCAGAGGTTAATACAATAGTAATATACATACAAATATGTTTACAATTTACAAAGCTATAGCCTACAATTTCATAACCTACCTAGAGTTTGGCTCTAGAGGCCTTTTACATGCATGGCTTTGTTCACTCTCACAATCTGCTCACTGCAAATTAGAAGTGCATGCATTTGATTAGTTGTGCAAAATGTTAAAATAAATAACTAGATTGAAACAATCCAATTCAATCCAAGACAACTCCAGAAAATCTCAGAATTATCAATATACACAATAAAAGAGAAAAAGAGGGAAACAATACCTTCAATACAACTTTCAAGAAAACTCATGTAGACTCTAAGGTGTTTTTCCAAGATCTGACACAAAGACAGAAAGCGGGAAAATGCATTTCAGGTAAGCAATGATCTGATTGGTCACTTGTGTGGTCAGTTTATAGTGATGTGCATTGAAGCAGTGATTTGTATTAATTTGCTTACAGGTTTATTTTAAAGGTACACTGTCTATTTTATATATGATGAATACAAGTTTAGTTGTACATCAATTTACTTGTCGTAATGTAAGTTATATAATGTTAAGATTGTTATTTAAGATCATTATTAAGTGTGATTTCTACACCTAATAATTCACATACTACATACTTCCCCTGTCCTTGAAATGACGTCCTCGTCATTTATCAGGTACATGACAGCAATAAAATATTTATTTACAAATGACAATGATAAAATGAAACAACACATAGTTAACGTTCAGTTTACATATTGATTTATTTCCTTCTTATCAAAACGTTAACTGCTGATATCAACTATAATCATGTTGTTTTACAGCAAAGAAGAACACACACATAATTCAATATTTTATTTCTTCTTTCTCCGTAATTGCATGAAAACTTCACATGTATAGTATATATACAATTAAAATACATTTATATATGAACATTTCATTTATCTTTCTTCTGTAACTTCATGATGAAATCACCCATTGTTATCCATTTAGGTGGTCTTTTATTCCGCGTGGATCGTCTTACAGGAACTTCTGCTCTTTCTTGAATAATCGGTGTTGTCCTATTATCGTCAGTTTTGTCTGAAATAGATTTATCGTTAGTACCCGTACTATGTGCAAACGGAGGTGTTATAGGCATATCATCTCCATGTTGATTTGCTGTCAACATTACAATACTGTCATCTCTAAGCAAGTTGGCCATATCTTGCTTTACTGCAAGATCCTGCTTAATGATATTCGTATTTAATTCAACCAAATCATTTTGTTCTGTCTCACTTACTCTATAATCTCTTTCAGAAACACGTATTTCAGAAATACCAGATTGACTAATATCTGATATATTCATTCCTGCGTCTTCTGCCATGATTACTTGTTTTACCTCTGTACTTATAGGAGTGTTACTATCAGAAATGCTAGTGTCTGTCATACTATCCAGTTCTGACATAACAGCTGCATTCATTTCCTCGCTCTGTTCTATCTCCTGTATGCTGTTTTGATAGTCAGATTCATCCACGTTTACCTCTGTAGAGTCGTCACTCTGAGGTTGATCGACTACTATATTTATCATATCAGTAGCATCATCAGAACTCTCCTTTTCCTCATATTCTTCATTGTTCTTGTTTTCCTCATCTATTTCATCACTACATTTCTTCTTTTCTTCAGAAGCCTCTGAGTAAATAATGGAAGTGTTGTCTTTGGGACAAGTTATCTTTACTCTGGGTCTTCTCCTGTGCTCTGGTTTTTCTGTTCCTGGAGGTGATGGTTCTATCTTAAGTTTCGATCCAATCGGTAGAAGTAAATTTCTATGTAAACGTCTTGGTTTTCCTTCACCGTTTTCCTTGACTATGTCATAAACTGGTGTTTCTGGATTTGTCTGTTTCTGTACTATGTACACATCTGTTTCCCATTTATCTACAAGTTTATGTTTTCCTTCAAATGCTAGGATCCTGATCAATACTCGGTCTCCTGCTTGTAGTACATTTCCTCTAATCTTCGTGTCATAATTCTTTTTCTGTACTATTTGGGCTCTTTCTATAAATTTCTGTGCTGTTTCTTTCGAGTTCTGTACTCTTTCTTTCAGGTCCGCTATAAATTTGGTGTCTTTAGCCTTTGTTGTTAGACCAAATTGTAGATCCCCAGGGAGTATTCCAATTCTGCCACCAAACATTAGCTCAAAGGGAGAGAATCCAGTTGACTTGTGTTTGGTGCAGTTATATGCATAGACTAAGTGGCTTATATGTTTCTTCCAGTCTTGTTTCTGCTCTGGTTGTAAAGTGCCTATCATATTTATCAATGTTCTATTGAATCGTTCACACATTCCATTTCCCATAGGATGGTACGGTGTCGTTCTAGATTTTGTGATGCCATTGATTTTACAGATCTCTTTAATGAGTTTACTTTCAAAATTTGCTCCTTGATCTGAGTGTAATCTTTCCGGGTAACCAAAATCATTAAAATATGTAATAAGTGCTTCTGCCGTTGTTCTTGCAGTTTGGTTTTTTGTTGTAATTGCATGTGCAAACCTCGTAAAGTGATCTGTGATCACTAACACATTTTCAATACCACCTTTACATTTGTCAAGGGTTAAGAAGTCAAAACACACAAGTTCAAAAGAATGAGTTGTGGTAATGTTGACAAGAGGGGCTTTGTCTAATTGTGAGTGTTTGAATAAAATACATCTTTCACAATTGTCTATATAATGGTGAACATCTTTGTTCATTCCAGGCCAGTAAAACCGTTCTTGAATGATTGAAAGAGTTCTCTCTATTCCTTGGTGGCCAATGTCATCATGAAACGATTTCAAAACTTGAGCAATAAAGGATTCTGGTATAACCAGTTGCTCCTTCGTTTCGTTCTGCATTATCACAGTTCTGTAGAGTACTCCTCTTACAAGTTTTAACTTGTCTTGTGTTTTAAGGATATCCATGTGTGGTTTTGTATTGGGTATATCTTTCCTTGTATTTGTTGTATGGTTTAACTTGGCTTGTATCCATAGAAGTAATACAGGGTCATCCCTTTGAGCTTTTCTCCAATCACTTGTGGACATGGCGGACAATTCCATTTCATCATCTTGGACACTTATGTTGTCACATATATCGGGATTAACCGAAATGGTTTCAATTGGAGGGACTTGTACGATATTACAAATAGCTTGAATGGTTTCAGAATTCATTACCTCGGGTTCCTTGGTAGGTAAACGAGATAGGGCGTCAGCATCTGCATTGCTTTTACCAGGCCGATAGACAATATCAAAGTCAAAAGCAGAAAGAGAGGCAAGCCATCGATGCCCTGTTGCGTCTAATTTTGCAGAAGACAATACATATGTTAAAGGATTATTGTCAGTAAAGACAGTGAAATGCTGACCATAGAGAAAATCATAGAATTTTTCTGTAACTGCCCATTTTAAAGCTAAAAATTCAAGACGGTGTGCAGAATAATTCTTCTCGGACTTACTTAACCCACGGCTAGCATAACTAATAACTCGCTTAACGCCTTCCTGCTCCTGGTATAGGACTGCACCTAGACCACTACTACTTGCATCTGTATGCAGTTCAAAAGGTTCTGAGAATATAGCATAACCAAGAACAGGAGGAGAAGAGAGTATATCCTTAATAGTCTGAAAAGATTTCTCTTCATCTGGTTCCCAATTGAAGTTCGGTGGTGGCACTGATGTTTTCTTCTTTCTAGTCTTTTTGGAATGCATGGATGGTGGTATAAGTTTAGTTAATGACTGTGTTATAGATGCATAATTCTTAATATACTTCCTATAATAACCAGCAAAGCCTAGGAATGATCTAACTTCCTCGGGTGAGCTTGGTTTGGGCCAGTTCTGTATCTTTTCAATCTTTGATGGGTCTGTTCCAATGCCTTCAGATGAAACTACATGGCCTACATAATGGACCTTGCTCTTGAAAAATTTACATTTCTTAGAGGCAAGTTTCAAATTACATTCTCTCAATCGTTGTAGTACCAATTTGAGACGTTCCATGTGCTCTTCATATGTTCTGGCAAAGATAATTACATCGTCAAGATATATGATGCATATCTTTAAATTCATGTCACCTAAACACTCTTCCATCAACCTTTGATAGGTTGCAGGAGCACATGACAAGCCAAATGGGAGACGTTCATATTCAAAGAAACCAAGAGGACCAGCTGTAAAAGCGGTACGCTCTTTGTGACTTTCCTTTAATTCGACCTGATGGTAGCCACCTTTCATATCAAGAACAGAATAGTAACAACTGCCTGCCAAAGTATTCAGAATATCGTCTATTCGTGGTAATGCATAACTATCTTTCTTTGTAAGATTGTTCAGCTGGCGAAAGTCGACACATAGTCTAAGTTCACCGGTCTTTTTCCGTACCAATACTATATTTGAGGCCCAAGGACTGTGGGATTTTCGAATAATTCCACAGGCCAAGAGTTTCTGTAAATGTGCACGAACTTCATCAAACATGGAAGGGGGAATGGTTCTATATCTTTGTTTAAAAGGCGTGTCATCTTTAAGATCAATCTTGTGTTTTACAAGATTTGTAAATCCTATGTCATCATCACCTTTAGAAAAGATGTCTTCAAATGAAGAAAGCATGTTAACAGCTTCGCTATATTGGTCAGGTGTCAAGTTATCTTTGTCTATCTCAATATCATTCAAGAAAGAAACTTGTTCTTGATCTGAACCCTCTTTACTTGAACTCAGATGTCCTTCTTCAATGGAAACTGGCTGAAGTTGAGCGATAATACTCTTAGCTTCCAAAACAACAGTCTGTGACGATACATTTGAGATAGGAACAATAATGGGTAAATATCGTTGACCATATGAAATCACCATAGGACTAACCTCAAGATTCTGAAAAGAACTCTCAGAACAAGGTTGTACAATAGCACATGTATCCCTGTATGGTAATGACTTATCACACATACACGAAACATCAACAGTCTTGTTTGGTGGAATAATAACACTTGTAGAACACTTGAGAACACCAAGTGTGTTCTTGTGTTTTCTCAAAGACCTTTCTTGTAACACTAAACATCTAAAAGATAAAAACCAAGGGGTATGCAGTGGTGCTCTCTGTAAAAACTGTTTCCCATATTGTTTTTCACAAAGCACAATAAAATGGTCCAATAGATTTGTTCCAATCAAAACAGGTGTGTTCTGACTAAAAGAACTATCAGGTACAATTAAAAACAATCCCTCAATAGAGTAAGAAAGTGGCAATCCAGGAGACTTCATATCAACTTGTATGAATCCTGTATAAGGTAAAGATTGGCCATCAGCACATTCAATGTTTAAAATATCCTTTAATGGTTGAATTTTAAAATCTGATAAAAATTTGGAATGAAATTCCTCAGAAATAGTACTAACTGTACTTCCAGTGTCCAGCAAAGCCTTCGTATCTACACTATGAACAGAAATATCAACAATGTTGGAGCTGCCTACTAGTGTTGGGTCATTTGTATTCTCGCTTTTTCCAGCACCTATGGTTGACCCCTCCACATAGGTGCCCTCTGGTTTAAAGGATAATTATTTTGGGTTCTTCTGTTTGCTTGGGGATACCAATAGTGATCTAACAGAACACGACAACCAACTTTAATATGTCCTTTCTGTCCACAGCGCCAGCATATGATGTCATCCGTTTGATTCTGCAATCGTCCCAGGGGTGGAGGTGGGGCTGAGTAGTTAGGGGGTGGCGGTGGGTACTGAGGGTTTGTAGTTGGGTACTGGGGGGTTGTAGGTGGGGTAAATTGTTGGCCTGGTATCTGGTTTGCATGATAACGAGGGACATACTGACTTGGTATGGGTGGCTGGGGTATGGCATAGTCAGGAACTCTGTATTGTGGACTAGGTTTGCTATAATAATTCTTCTGACCTTGACCTGTATTAAAGTCAGCCTGTTGACGAAACGTTTGACTAGGTGTATTTTCTGATTTTTTTAAACTGTCTACATCAGCTTTAAGATTTAATAGAATCTTTTCTATGTTTTCATATTTTTCATCTTTCACCGTTGTAGATTTACAAGTCAGTGAGAGGTCTTTAACAATATACTTTTTCTGTTGTTGTTCAAGTTTCCTAATCTCTACCCTCAATATGTCAAAATCATGTATACTGTCATATTTATGTCCACTTATATCTTTAAGTGACTTCTTCAGACCTGAATAGAATTGATTTCTCAGCATCTCATTAGACTTAGCTGAGTCTGCTTGACCTAATTCAATTGCTTGGGACATAATTTGTTCTAGCCTTAATGACCAAGTTGCAACATCTTCCTTTTGTTCCTGTTCCGCTGAATAAAAACGAGATAATATATTGGATTCATCTTCAACGCAACCATATACTGACTGAAATTTCTCAATTATTGCACTAACGGATGGATTATACCCTAATCTCATGATAATGTTCTTTGCTTCCCCTTTAAGCGACCTTCTTATGGCTTCGTTTATTGTTGTCTCATTGTATTTGCCTTCTGACATTAAACATCTCACTTCATATCTCCATTGCCAATATGTGGCCTCGCCTTTATTGGTATTGTCACCATAGAATATTGAAAGTCTTGGGGTCTGAAACTGGGCTTTAATAGGTTGTTGTAAAAATATGGGAGGTTTATTATGCTGCTTGCTTGGTTCTGGATGTTCTGGGTATTTGGATGGAGACGGGGTATGCACTCTAGGTGATTGCTCAGAGGTGTACTCTTGCATCCATTCAATTAACTCTTCTGGACTATTTAACTTATGTTTAACATTTAGGGCCTTAAATGCAGCTAACAAATTATGTTCCTCCTCTTTTGTCATTTCCTCGTGTTCCTCCTCTTTTATCATTTCCTCCTCTTCCTCTCCTTGTATCATTTCTTCCTCAGTTTCTTCTTTAGCAGCCATTTTAATTAAATAGTGCACTAACTCTTTGATAAATAATAGCTAGATTTCTAATTGATTAAATATATTAATCAAAAGAAAATACCTCAACTGGTTTTCAATGCTATATCTATTTCACCTTTCAACAACCTCTTATGTCTTGTTGTATTAACTCTTTACTTAAAACAACAGTATGGTTCATGTATATCAATTCTCAACTAAGTTCTCTCAGTCTATAACTCTTTAATTGCAACCTTATAAATTCTCAATTACAACTATCAGCTATCTGTAATTACTTTGTCACCAAATACCTTATACTTTCACTCCGTACCAACAATCACGTTAACTGTGTCACTTTATAACCAGCTACTCTATTGATACACCACCTAACACTGTTTTAACAATTCACTATTTCACCAACTACCGTAAACAATGTTCACTTTTATAAAATTCACTCTCTTGAACTACTATATAATCCACTAATTACCTTACATAACTTTCTTTCACGTCTACTTCATCCACTATAATTCAGTAATCAATAACTCAATTATCTTAATTACTAAAGACAATACCAATAAGATAATGACTTCAACAGGTGCACAGCACTATCTCAACTATGATCCACAAATATTAACTCCAATAACTCATGTATTATTATACTAATCAACACTCCCTGTTGCACTATGTAATCACTATTGATACACTGTGCTTAACTAAGTACAAAATCTAGGTCACCTCAATTCACTAAGTCTGATATCTCAATCAATATATGACAAGTATTTCAAATGTATCTCTATATACTTTATATCACTATCTCATATCTCAACTCTTTATATCTTCTCGTAAACTCTATCTCGTATATCTCTATTCTCACTGGAGGCACCATTGTTATATCTGGGCTATTCATGTGGGTATAGTAGGTTATACTAATAGTCCAGTATAAGTTTATAGATAGTTTATTTTAATATCACTCTGTACGTTGCTCCGTACTATATTTATTTATGGTCCTGAAAATACATACATATAATAATAAGTAGGATTACATATATTTAACATATTAACAATAATACATGTCAACTTTGCAGTAACATAGTTTAGTCAAACATTGCTAAATAACGAATTGATCCACTCATATATTTACTAAATATAGAGATGCTGATATATTTCCTAGAGTAATATTTATGTCAGAGGTTAATACAATAGTAATATACATACAAATATGTTTACAATTTACAAAGCTATAGCCTACAATTTCATAACCTACCTAGAGTTTGGCTCTAGAGGCCTTTTACATGCATGGCTTTGTTCACTCTCACAATCTGCTCACTGCAAATTAGAAGTGCATGCATTTGATTAGTTGTGCAAAATGTTAAAATAAATAACTAGATTGAAACAATCCAATTCAATCCAAGACAACTCCAGAAAATCTCAGAATTATCAATATACACAATAAAAGAGAAAAAGAGGGAAACAATACCTTCAATACAACTTTCAAGAAAACTCATGTAGACTCTAAGGTGTTTTTCCAAGATCTGACACAAAGACAGAAAGCGGGAAAATGCATTTCAGGTAAGCAATGATCTGATTGGTCACTTGTGTGGTCAGTTTATAGTGATGTGCATTGAAGCAGTGATTTGTATTAATTTGCTTACAGGTTTATTTTAAAGGTACACTGTCTATTTTATATATGATGAATACAAGTTTAGTTGTACATCAATTTACTTGTCGTAATGTAAGTTATATAATGTTAAGATTGTTATTTAAGATCATTATTAAGTGTGATTTCTACACCTAATAATTCACATACTACAGAACCACAAATTTTATTTTAGTTGGCTTTATGGTCATTTTTGCTATAAATCACCATTCCCAGTTCCAACCCAGTATGCCCTAAGGTGAGTTGTAAAACACCATATGTTTATTCATTCTTACATAGGTTACGACACTTTTTTATTTGAAGCATGTGATAAATACAATGTCATGTTACCACTTAATAACAGAAGCAATTACTATAAACTACTAGGGTTGTGACAAGACTGCCATGGTGTGGGGCATGAGATATGGGGAGTGCGTGCAGGTGTTCGAGGGTCACGAGTCGGACATCAACAATGTTCCATTCTACCCCAGCGGTGATGCTTTCGTTACTGCTTTGGGTGATGCTACTGTAAGTTATTTAATCTTATTGTAATCTTAAAGTCTATTTACTTCTTTTTTCTAAATTGACTTCTATCACATTATTCTATTTGGATGAATTATTGGGTGGGCAGGTTAAGATGGATAATTAAATTTGTTGTTACAATTGTACTTGATAGATGAGAGATGATATAAAGATTAAAGATTAGCATCTGGCTACTTTGACAGAAACTAGAGGTAGCCTAACGTGTGTGTTATTTAAGAAATACAATAAAACCAGGGGGGTTATATTGTGCCAGATAGGCCCACTGTTTTTGTGTCGTCTGCTTGGCAGACACTTAGGGATCACCTTGATCATCGTCTGTCCATCTCAAAACTTGTGAACTGAAGAAAATATGGAGCTTCATACTGTTTTTAACAATTTACATTAATTTTATTATTTGAAATTAATGTTAAAATCGTTTAAAATGACATCTTAATTTAAGTTGACAACTTAACGGTTTACAAGTATTGATAGAAAATTTAAAAACTTCTCAAAAAAACATTCAGCATTGAGCAGTCAAGGGCGTAACTTAAATGAGTTATTTTCATAAAAAAACAATAGTTGTCCCCCTTTGATCATGTTTTGATCAAGTTTTGAAAACAACTAGAATAAGTTATTTTGATTTCCTTATTGTTTGCTTTATATTTTGGAAGGTGGGTAACTATTTTAATAGTGATTTACTTAAAATATTTCCTGACTCGCTTATCCCCCCCTAATTTGAATTCAGTACTAACTTGCATGTTATTTTATTTATTTTTAATTTATTAGCATTTTATTATATCATGAATAGTACTAGAGTATAATACTAATAATAATAATGATGAGTATTTTAATAAACCATGTTTGATTAATTTGTGTGATCAATTGGTAACCCATGGGTTCCAAGCAGAGGATTTGTTTTACAAAATTTGAATTAATGGCATCATTTATTTGTGCACTTACTGACTTGAAAATATTAAAGAATTAAGTCCACGATTGTTTAGTGTTAGTGATTTCAGTCTCATTTGTTTTAATAAATGCACGGTTCTGTAATTATTGTTATTTTGTTGTTGACATGCTTGTTTCCTGCTTGCAGTGTCGTTTGTTTGATCTTCGCGCAGACAGGGAGGCTAACTGTTACAAGAAGGAGAGTATTATATTTGGTTGTAACTCTGTAGACTTCTCCATTAGCGGTAAGTTTACTCCCTCAGTTCTGTGTCGAACGTTTAAATGTTGAATTTTCATGGAGGGTAAAACATACCGTGCCGTTTAAGGTGTGAGTAAATGGCTAGACAAGCTTATGCTATGCTATTTCATTTGCCGTTCAGCCACATTTGACACACACACAATTGCCTCTGAAATTGCAGAAATTACAACATTGGGTGGTGTGTTTCAGATTTGTGTTTCTTATCGCTAGCGTTAGGTCAAGATGATAAGATGGTAGAGAATGGTTTTGTTACCTATGGTAAAATAAACTTAATATTTTTAAACAAAAATATGTACAAAAGATGAACCAGTTTTATAATATTAAATGAATTAGAAAAGATAATAAAAACTGTCGAAATGTCTTAAAATGGTCATATGTGGCTTCATGATTTGTGTCGAGTTCTTAGTGTGAATACGATATTCAAGATGTCTCTTTTGAAACAACGTTTATTGTGCATCCTGCATAGCATGGCAGACACTTAGGGATCACTTTGTCCGTCGTCATCGTCCGTCCGTCCGCCAAACTTTAACCTGCAACCTAACCTAGGCCATAACTTGAAAAGTAGTTGACCTATGTTCATGAAACTTCAGACACACCTTCATCTTAACTAAAGGAATGTTGTTACACATGTCCAATAACTTTGACTTTCATTTTGTCTGAGTTATGCCAACTTTCATAAACTTTAACCTGAAATCTAGCTTAGCTCATAACTGGCTATAACTTAAGACGTATTTGATCTATGTTCATGTAACTTCACACACATCTTCATACTAACCAAAGGAATGTCAGTACACATGTCCAATAACTCTGACTCATTTTGGCAGAGTTATGAACTTAAACCTGCAACCTTACCTAGCTCATAATTTGGCAGGTCATGAAACTTTATACAGATTTTCCTTATCAATTATCCAAATGAATGCAAATTTATGCCCCTTTTAATAAATTTTACACTAATATTAAAAAAACCTCCATAATTCATGATGGTTTGTACCCTTAGATTTTCAAAATTATAGTTACTGGATTGTACTTGCTAAAATAAGCACATGGCAGGTGACAAGTTATTTATCCGTCCTCAAATGTTACTGTACACGTCTAATGGTATTCTTTATTTCTTTGACACATTTGTGGGTGAGATAGTAAATAAAGACGCTGCATCTAAACTAAAACTTGATCGTCTTTCATCGCTGCCAGTTCGAATCCCACTGGGAGCTCGAATTCTCAAGTCAGAAAGTGTTGGTTCGTACAGATGACTGGAGGTATACAGTACTGGTTCTACCCTGGACAAATGGGATGGTCTGCCTCTGTTCACGTGCTAAAAATGACGTAGAAAACAATGCAAACAAAAAAGTCCAGTCCCCCGGCAAAATTACATGTGTATTCACCCTTCAGGCAACAAACATTACACATGGTACCGTGAGAGGTAACATTACCAGCTGGCTAATAACAGTCCAACTATTACGTTTTCTTTAATTTATTTTAAATAAGAAATGATCAACTTTTTTATTTGTTAGATATTTCTGAATTCTATTTTCACTCTATTTTCAGGGCGTTTACTATTCGGTGGCTACAACGATCACACAGTGAACATCTGGGACGTACTGGAGGGTAACCGTGTCACTATACTGTATGCGCACGAGAACATAGTGAGTTGCCTAGGTGTATCTCTTGATGGCACGGCGCTGTGCACGGGCAGCTGGGATAACACTCTCAAGGTAAAGTAGACACATTTAAAACAAAGCGGAGCAGTCATATATATAGCGTTACCCTGGTTTGTTCATCCGACTTGTAAGTGTTGATTCTTACGGATGGCAGGAAGTATACAGTACTGGTTCTGCCTAGAAAAATGGGATGGCCACCGCTATCACAAACATAACAGCAGTCATGAACAGCAGTCATATATATATAGCCTAACATGGGCTAAAAATGGCATAACATCAAATAAATGAATACGACTGTCCATACACCCCTACATTAGTATGTAAGTATGAGAAAAGGTTTTATCTTCACGTTTTTTGTTATGTCCATTTGTATGTGACTGAAAAGCGCTAAAGCCGGGTCCTTTGAGCACTTAAAACATGACTTCTTTATTTTATATATATGCCCTTTATAATCAATTCATTGTTTCTATTCGCAGGTGTTGACATGATTTGCGACGCACCAAATGGCCATCAGACCATCACATAGATGATTAGTTACTACTGTACATGCAGTAATGTTATTAGTACGGTAACACAGAGCTCCCGATAAGCTGCGTATCGCCATTAACACCCAATTAAAAGAATGACAAATTTAATTGAAATAAAAAATATTTCAATAAAAAGGCAAAAGAAATCTAATTATGGCTTTTACTGAAGAAGTCAGTGAGGACTAGCTCTTTTTATTGACACAATTTATAGCATACAGCAGATTGGTTCTTTTTGAAGTTCTTCCCCACTTTAACGGAAAACATCCTTTAAAAAACGTTTACAGAAAAAGAAGGCGAAAAAACTGCACTGATAAACATTTACTTGATATAAAAATAGTGTCATTCATTTGAAAACGAATTTAAAAACATTGTCGAAAAAAAGAAAAAATTGTAAAATGTATAAAAAAAATATGGGTATTTTTCAGTTTCATGGAAAGACAAACCATTTTAAAAGGTTATATTCTATTTTAAAGGTGTTTTGACTCGTCCGAACATGTATGTAGTACCGGATAAAATAACAGATGATTATAAAAAATGTACCTCATCAAATCAAATCGTGATAATACAGTATTCAGAAGAAAGAAAAAAGTGAAGTCCAAAATGACTCAAAGCTAATCTGGAGTTCAGGTAGTTTTTGATAACATTGCATTTAATTCTGTATACAACATTGTTTTATAATTGTTTTCCAGGTAAGAATGAGTTCCTGGACAACATTATCGTTCATTGTTTTGTGCTTTAAATTAATGTATGAGCATGTTAAAAAAGACTTTTTGAATATTATTAAATTTCAAAACCTCTGTATAAAAATCAAGAATTCCATTTCCTGTTACACAAAATGTTAATATTATTTGCTTTTAGCAATTGTTATTTTTTTTTATTTTTTATTACGAAAACTGTGTTCATTTAACAGATGCATGCATAATCGTGTTGTAAATTATGGACTAATAATGAATTTTACCTTGTTCTGAGTATATGTTTGTAAAACTATATTACCTGAACAAATACTGAATTTAAAGGAAAACTTAATTATGTCGTACATGAGAGACGTGAAAATCGATTTTGATTTTATTTAAATGTTTCGTAAGGTATTAAAGTTTGTACTTTTTGGCTTCATGAACATATTTTATATCAATTGCTTTTGCAGGTTACTTGCTCAAAACAATATTAGTATTTTCTGATTTGTTTTGCCTGGGTATAGGGTTCACTACCCCGCATACCCCATCTGAATAACTTTTGGTACGTAACTTTTTGCCAAACAGTATACCACTTTACAGCAATTATCGCCACTTGATTCCTTTGTTAATTCAGGACAACAGATTCTCAGTTTCCAAGCCCACCTTTTTAACTTTTTCCTTACCTAGATATAACAGTTGGGAAAGTGAGAACACCCATCATTTCATCTCATAAAACAGCTTCTGGGAGTGGTAAAACCATGACCTAAATACCATAACACAAACTCACTAGTGGTATACCTAGTGTCAATGATGTTGTGTTAAGGCAAGCATTCTGAAAATATGTGATATACGGGACGTTTATTAGTGTTAGATAAATAGAAACAGAATTTATTATTGAATTAAACTGATTGGCAAAAGTTATATGATGCTGGACAAGCCGGCCTGTCGTATCATATCATATTTACCAACATGTATAATAACTTTGGACTAGGTTTGATAAGGGGCAAAATTGGCCCCCAATATTGAAAGTTTTAATGCACAAGTTTTGAATATCTAGTTTAGATACAATCGAACTAAATCATTATTAAAACTCTTTACAAGTACGTTTGAAGACTCAAAATGAGTTTAAGAGCCTCACAAACAATGTATTTCAATTCAAAAATTGAAATTGTTGTTCATTTTCAGCAGTTTTCAATCAGTTTTTGGTCCTGGAAATACAGAGCGCACCCTCCAGCACAGCTGATTTTGTTGTTGAAACAGTTACTTGATAGGGATGCATCATTAGCCAAAATATTGTGTGTGCTCGCAGGTGCGCTCTATATTTTTAGGATCAAAATCTGTACCAGAATGGTCCAAAATCTACAAAATATAATAAAATTACCAAAATTGCCATTTTTTTAGACCCTGTTAATTCTTATAGATAAATAAAATAAATAAAACTATTTTTTGGAGATAGAATATGATCAATGTACTTCAACAGGCAACACAGAATAGATGCAAATATTACTTTTTGTATTTTGAATATATTGGGGCCAAAATACCCCCTTATCATACCTTGTCCTTTAATATTAAATAAGTACTCATGTAAGATCCTCTATGTATTTGACAAGTGAATGGAACACTAGTAGTTTTGATTTTTAATTTCTTATTATGGATGAGGTTTAATATGAAAAATAAAAGTAAACGTTTTAAATAGGTTAATACGCATTCTATAAAAGTTTTCTACAAGTTAAAATTATTTCCTGTTATAGCTTCATGTACAACTCGTTTTGTCAGAGACAAAACATTTATTTAACCCAGACTGGTTTCAAGTTTTTAAACTTGTGATTCTGACTGTCCTTACAACAAAGATAAAGATCAGTTGTTGCTTATTATATTTTAAATTTTACTGATACATGTAG
The DNA here is from genome assembly GCA_037043455.1 of Cyrtodaria siliqua. NCBI lineage: Eukaryota > Metazoa > Mollusca > Bivalvia > Adapedonta > Hiatellidae > Cyrtodaria > Cyrtodaria siliqua. The sequence continues at coordinate 23,725 of JAWPHD010011853.1, forward strand.
CATCACAAAGTCGAGTTTAAATATGTTAAGTTTATATGGCCTTATTCCCTCTGAAAAGTTAGTCATTGGCTTACTACTCAAGTCTATATGTTTCAATATTTCTGTCAGATACCGCATACTTGTGCAATACTGTTTTTTTTAGATTATGACATGGCAAATTAATACTCAAAGATTACTTTCATAACTTGTTAAATTGCAAAATGCTATACCTATTTCTGTTGACTTGTTCAAAATTTACAAACTTCAAGCTGCTTTTTCAGTTTAATATTTAAACTGTTTCATACAAAATGCTTTCCATTTTTGAGGGAAATTAGCTTGTTTCAAATTTACAAGCTTGAAGCTGCTTTTTCAGTTTAATATTTAAACTGTTTCTTACATGGTGCTTTCCATTTTTGGAGGAAAAATAACTTGTTTTAAATTTACAAGCTTGAAGTTGCTTTAATATTTGAACCGTTTCATACGAAGTGTTATTCCTATTGTGAGGAAATTAACAAATTTCAATTTTCAAGCTTGAAGTATAACAAAGTCAAAAGCAACTTCAAGCTTGTAAATTTAAAACTAGTTAATTTCCATAAAACAGAAATAAAAAACACTTTGTATGAAACAATTTAAATGATAAAGTGAAAAGCAATTGAATTGAATTGGGGTTTTAAGGCGCACCAACACATTAACGGTTATATGGCGCCTGACAGGCATGAACATGCCAGGCTCTTTGATGTACATGGAGGATGAGCCTGGCATGTTCATTCCTGTTTCATACAAACTACTCTTCCTATTTATGACGGAAATTTACTAGTTTCATATTTACAAGCTTGTTGTTGCATTTCTGTTAATGTTTAAACGGTTTCCTACAAACTACTCTTCCTATTAATGAGGGAAATTAACTAGTTTCATATTTACAAGCTTGTTGTTGCATTTCCGTTAATATTTAAACTGTTTCATACAAACTACTCTTCCTATTAATGAGGGAAATTAACAAGTTTCATATTTACAAGCTTGTTGTTGCATTTCCGTTAATATTTAAACTGTTTCATACAAACTACTCTTCCTATTAATGAGGGAAATTAACAAGTTTCATATTTACAAGCTTGTTGTTGCATTTCCGTTAATATTTAAACTGTTTCATACAAACTACTCTTCCTATTAATGAGGGAAATTAACAAGTTTCATATTTACAAGCTTGTTGTTGCATTTCCGTTAATATTTAAACTGTTTCATACAAACTACTCTTCCTATTAATGAGGGAAATTAACAAGTTTCATATTTACAAGCTTGTTGTTGCATTTCCGTTAATATTTAAACTGTTTCATACAAACTACTCTTCCTATTAATGAGGGAAATTAACAAGTTTCATATTTACAAGCTTGTTGTTGCATTTCTGTTAATATTTAAACTGTTTCATACAAACTACTCTTCCTATTAATGAGGGAAATTAACTAGTTTCATATTTACAAGCTTGTTGTTGCATTTCTGTTAATGTTTAAACTGTTTCATACAAACTACTCTTCCTATTAATGAGGGAAATTAACTAGTTTCATATTTACAAGCTTGTTGTTGCATTTCTGTTAATATTTAAACTGTTTCATACAAACTACTCTTCCTATTAATGAGGGAAATTAACTAGTTTCATATTTACAAGCTTGAAATTGCTTTTCAGTCAATATATAATTGTTTCATGAAATCAATTTGGCTGTGTACATACTTTCAGTTTATTTTGCTGTATGATTAAAGTGTTATTCATTATGAAAACAAATCTGAATTATAAAGCAGAGAGTCTAAAATTGGGTACATCAGGTTATTTTTGGAAGAATCTAAAAGTTGAACATTTTCAGTTCATAATAAAAATATATCAATCGTAATATGGTGTTAACACTGTGTTGTTCAGTTCAGCATTTATTCTTGAATGGAATTGGGCGTAAAGTAAACCGGATTTGTAGGCTAGGATATTAAATGGCACATATTACTGTTTACATTACGGGGTCCGAGTATTAACTTTCATACCCTATCCAACCCCTTCTGCAAGAGGCGAAAACGGGGTTGGCTGGGAAAAAATGAATGAAATAAAACCTTAATTTCGTCTTAAAGAGTTTGCATATTGTAAAATTAAAACATTTAGTAGGTAATTTTAAACAGATTATCGCATCTTTTCAGTAATATATGTTTTTAGACGTGTTTATTTGTAGAAATATCTGTTATAAACTCCTGCTAATATAAGCTTTCCCATCGCTTAATGGAATTAAGGCGGGACCGCGTAATGAGAAAGGAATTTCATGGTAAATAAAGGGTAATGTTTTAGGCTAATTCATTATGTTACGGCCCTTTGGAATAGAAATAGCATTATTTGTCAATTTTTAGTCAGAATCCTGGACCCCCACCTCATCCCACCCACCCACCCACGAAAAGCCTTTATGTACCATATTAAAGATTAAAATTATTGGGAGGAACAAATTAACATATACCTTGAACGTCTTGAGTAAAAATGGCAATGATCCTGAGTATACAACTTGTATTTAGATTGATTCTCAGTTACTAGAAGTAGGTCCTTAAGGGTGCCCTCTGGTGAATATCAGAACAGATAGAATTTTTTATTTCCCTGTTTTTTATGAAGACTAACATATTACTAGTTAGTTTCTGGAAAAATAATGATGGGTCGGTGATTTAACTTTTTCGCAAAATTAATCTTTAGTAATACACTCTCACAGTGCGGTTTTAAATTCTGAATCAGCTGCAAATTGTGTATGGCAACTTACATGTGTGTAGTGTGGTTTGCAGAACAGGTATCGATTTTCCGTCTTTTTTAATGTAATAGATCATACTTTAGGACGAAAAATTAAGGGTTGGGGTATTTTTATCACCATCTGAAAAATTAGTACATCCCTTGTCATTACCCCACCCAGTTTACTATAAATTGCATTTTTAAATTTGTGATCCATAAATTTTTCATGATAAAGGAACAGATAACTTTTTGAGATATTTTGTCTACAATATATACAAGACCTGAGTATCAGAATGAAAAATACAAATTAGGGGTCGGTGTGCATATAAGAAAGATATTCAATAAAAACTGAGAAAAAAATGTGCTTTTTTAGATTTCGACGAGCTCTGACATATAACGGCATAGGTCTGTAACAAATAATAGGAAAATACTTTTTATTCCTGTCTATGTATATGCTAACACATGTCTTTGTAAAAAAGTTTAAATTAAGTGAATATCTTAAATGGTTTTTGAGAAATACCATCTTTTGTATCCCTACCCCCCATTTTGGCTTATGTTAAAAATTGTCAATTTTGGGCACAACATGTGAGGTCAAAAAAAAAATATAATTTTTTTTTAATTTTTTTGCACTAAAATATCCCTATTGGGCATAAGTTTGTTACTGTATAATTATTTTTTCCAGTTTTATTATAATTTTTGAAATATAACAAATGTAAATTTCCGGAAGTGCAAAAATCCAAAACCTCAGCAGAGGGCACCCTTAACATACATTTGTCTGAATTATTCACCATAATTGTTTATGCTTTCAGTTGTCATGTTCATTGTGTCATTTTTGCCATGTTCAGCCCCTTGTGGTTACGGGGCAAAGAATAGGCCACTGCAGATCCGTTGAAGGGGAAGGCAGAGGGGTAGAATCCCCCCATATTTATGTTCATTTTATCATTTTTTGTTCATGCTCTTTAAAGGTCTTCATCGTGACCCCTGCATTGTTTCAGGTGCCATCTCGATCGTATCACTAAAGCAGTGGCAGAAAACTATAACGTGGCTCCAGCGTAAATGGCGTGTCTACAATAGAATTTACATCACACTGCCTTGTCTGGTAAATGGGTCGTTAATCTACTGCCACATGTATCACACTGCCTTGTCTGGTGAATGGGTCGTTTACCTACTGCCATATGTATCACACTGCCTTGTCTGGTGAATGGTTCGTTAACCTACTGCCACATGTATCACACTGCCGTGTCTGTTAAATGGGTCGTTAACCTGCTGCCACATGTATCACACTGCCTTGTCTGGTGAATGGGCCGGTGACGTACTGCCACATGTATCACACTGCCGTGTCTGTTGAATGGGTCGTTAATCTGCTGCCACATGTATCACACTGCCTTGTCTGGTGAATGGGTCGTTAACCTACGGAGGATTTAGTTCGGGCGTATGAAAGAACCAGATTGTATATTCGACAGTTGTAGGGAGTTCTTGGATGATGCCAGTGTATCTTTTCCATCTCTTATAATCATCATTCTATGTTCAAATAAAATATTAAAATAAGGTAAAGTTGCTTTACCTTTAGCGTCCCAGTCATCGACCCACTGATCCAGGGCCTTATATCCAACTGAAGCTGGGTTAAAATTCTCATCTACCCACTTTTGATAAACGCCGAAATTGTGCTGTAAGAAATAAATGTACTAGTTATGTAGATATCACTCATTTAATATTCACAGTTTAGTAAGGTGCACTGGGATTATTTTGAAATAGTTGCATCCTGTTATTGTGTTTGTAGCATAACCACATCTAGTACAATTCGAAAGTATCTTGATAAACAATATCATGAATTTTGAATAATCAAGTAAATATTCTTCAAGGTTGATATGCTCATAACCAATGGTCACAGTTTGTCAGAAAATATATTCAAACACACATTAGCCTTTCGCAATTGTCCCCCATACCATGGTCACAGTTTGACATAACAAGTGATCAAGCAAACATTACACTTTTGCAACTCTCCCAAACAATGGCCACAGCGTGGTATACAATGTGGTAAAGCAAACCTTAGCCTTAAATTTTAATTGTTTTCCCCGAGTCATGTTCAAAGTTTGCCTGAAAATGTGAATAAACAAACCGTAGTGTTTTGCAACTGTCCCCCAAGCCATGGCCACAGTTTGGCACATGGAATCATTGCTACTATGGTGTAGATGGGATTCATGTATAGGGAGACATTGCGCTGGAAATCCAAGTACGTCTTGCAGGCGCTACCAAGGACTATACCGGAAGAGTCATTGATGTGCCAGACTTCGAAAAGGTTGTTTGCATAGCTGAAACAGTAAAACCGAGTATATCTTTAAAAGGTTTAAACGAAATCAAATTAAACCAAAATAAACGAAATAGCATCGTATCAGTGATGCAACACAATGTGTGGCTTTTTTGTTTTGCTGAGTCAAAGTCATTAATCAGATAATGACAGGCATTCAACAAACCAAACCATTACCTCTTCATTTTCTCAGATTCCTTTTGCATGAAGGCTTTAAATTTCGGTGTGTTAGATATATTGTTGGCAGCTATTGCTATTGTTTCGGAAGCGTCTTTGCAATACACAGCATCCTGTACATTGTAGGAACCTAGAAATATTATACGACACATAAACATTTCACAGTTCCAAGCATAGGTTAATCAGAACAGCAATATCACTTTTTAGAAGATATTTTCTGTGACACAGTTCGAAGTCACAGCATGAGGAAGACCAGTGACAACGGTCGAACATCTCGTTATGTAAATTTAATGAAAGTAATGCATATGTCGTAGCAAATCATAACAGCTTAGTTAGATACTGTTTCACTTTGATAACTGGATCTTCACTACACCTACACGAACTATTGATAACTACTTTCAAAATCTGATATTTGCCTGCACCACTGCAAACATCTCAAACGTTTAACTTCTTGTCTTTCTGCCGATAAGGACTGAAGGTCCGTCATCTTAAAAAAGTCAAAAAATGACAGTAATTCAACACTGTTTGGTATACTTTTGTAAGTTTTTATTTACGTGCAATAACTAGTACTAAGAATGGTCCATTGATACATTAAAAGCACACGAGACATAATTTCTAAATAAAATAAGCCATAGATCTGGTCCTGTTTTCACCCGAGGGTGCATGTGTTGTCACATGCCTTGTTTATTAACTTTGTATTGATTGTTTTGTTTTAATGCGTGTTTTCATTATGTGAAATCGACTTTTATACCTACTTTGGTGCAGTGAAATGTGAAATGAGAACAAAAGATGAATACTTAATGCTAAATATACTCTGAAATGTTAATTCTACTTTAATACTTAAAAAATACTTGAATCTCCAAAGATTCGGGACGTATGTTTGAATAATAATTATTGCAAATAAAGCTATGTTAAACACACTTAAATGGACCTGAGGTGATCTGATAGAAATTGAGTGTCCATACATCACAGTGTGTTTTATTTGCATTGTACATATGCACTAAACTATGTCCTATGATCCGATGGTTTGAACAGTGTTATTAAAACAAAATTGACCAAAAGGCTTGATTTTGGTGTGTAAATAAATAATTCATCATTTTCTTTAAAACATGATAAAACATTGTAGGTTTTATTGTGGCTTTTATAAGATAATCACCTTAAAGTTTACAGTCTTCAAATTCAATGTTAAAAAAAGGACAACCCACTATTGATATTGATATGTCACGTGTTTGTCTAAAGGAAACGAAATGAAATGCATTTAAAAAGAAAGGTGTCATTTAGACAAATATATTGATATAAATTTAAATTCATATGCTTAGCATAATGTCTAGTGATATCAAAAACGTTAACAATTTCTTATTACTCGACATTTTATTAAAAATAAAACATTCGGATTCAAGTCGGAAATATCTTAATATTTATAAATAATATTTTAATTAATATAACTTTACTCCTATTTTTCCTCAATATCATAACCGTGACGCCGAATTTCCAGACCAAAGCAATCATTTTCTAAAACAATAAGTAAAAAGAGGTAACATGAAGCTCAAATAAAACAAATGCACATTTCATATGAAACTGGTGCACATTATGATGGTTTCGTTGGTATTTGGATTGACACCAAATCCTCTTCCAAATCGGGCCACGCCCTTAATAATTTTTAATGCATTATCATGATACCAAAGTCGGTAGGATCAAGTGTTCCATTGCTAATGCGCTGTATGAATGGAGTGTTAAACGACCGACTGGCGAGATCAGCTGCTTTGTTCCATAATGTTTCAGAAAGCTTCTCTTTTTTCCTTGTAGTAGTCTCCAGTTGCAGCATTTGTTCCACCATTTATATGATTCATAACATTCTGTGTATTTGTGCCAACTACTATGCCTGATGCAAAATATGAATAAATCAATCATTATTGTTATCTTATACATTCGAACAAATATACATTTAAAATGATGATATTTTTAAGGAAAATAGTTTGAATTGCTTACTCTGCACACTATTTCAGAAGTAATCAGTTGACATTGGTATTAAAACAATGTTTCTCTTTTCAAAAAAAATCTCTTTTCAAACTTTTTTATAGCGACATATATTGAATGAAAAGTTAAATAATTTCCAACCTGTGGTAATGATTGTGATGCAAATCCATTTTCCATTCGCTGTCATCTTTATAGTTCGAACGTTTGTTTCGGTTTCTAGCTAAAATAGATTTGACAAACTATCATTTAAATTAAAATCAAAAATTACAAGCATTATTCAATAGAAAGACAAAAATAAGATATAAAAGTCGAACAGGAAATGCAGCATTCAAGGACCACAGTCAACCAAAAGCACGCACAGAAACAAACAACAATTTTAAAGATAACTCAAAGGCAAGAGAGACAACGCAAACATTGGCGATAGGGCTATCGCCTTGGAACGGTCAGTGGCAAAAGGGGACGCTGGTGTGAGGGGGGGGGGGGAGTGGGGGTGGGGTGTTATACCAGGTTCTAGGGTGTATAAGACCTCACACTTCCCTATTGCCATCCCGATAAAACGGGACAGTGTAAAAAAAGATATCCCGCCATGTTATGTTCTCTAATAAACAATGCAGCATTAATAGTCTATAAGTATAACACATGAATGATCATGTAAATTTTAATATAAACATACAAAAGCCTAGAAAGCCACAACGCAAGTACGCAGTGACTTGGTAGAAACAAGACCAACAAGATAACAAACCGTTAAGGGTACGACAAGACAAGTTTTAAAAAAAGCATCAGACGCCAGAAATAATAGTAGCGAACTGTAAATGGGTCAACCACTAAATATGCTGTACGTTGCAAAATGATAGATTCATAACGTCTTTTGATAAACTTTTTAACAAGTTTAATAAAGATTGTACGAAAGTGATTATGACCAAGGATCTTACGAAGTTTGTAAATAACATCACCACAGAAGTCAGGTTGTGATAGTCCTTGTCGCAGAAGTGTTCTTAAATTAAATTCATATTTTAAAAGTAGATCAGGGTTATGGTAATAACATTTTGTAGAGGTTTTTCGAAGTTTGTGGTAACGGTAACCCTGATGGATTAGCGTCTTAGTTATACACATACAGATATAAAAATCGAACAGGAAAGTAGCATTCAAGGACTACAGTCAACCCCAAACACACAGAAAAACAAAGAACAACTTTAAAGATGAATAAAAGGCCAAATAAGACATCAGAAACACAAAAGGATTGACAATAAGAGAATAAACCATTGAAGGCACGACAAGACAAGACTGCAGACAAACATTAAACCTCACCGTCTATTTGGGCTTTAGGTAGACGTCATCATAGGGTCCACAGCTTGTCCTGTCATCGCACAATCAAAGTGGAAAGCATAGGGGCGAACTGTAAACGGGTCCACCACCAAGCATGCAGTGCGTTGCAAAATGATAGGGTCATAACCTCTTTTGATAAACCTTTTAGCAAGTTTAACAAAGATAGTCTGAAAGTGATCATGACCAAGGACCATACGAAGTATGTAAATCACGTCACCATAGACGTCAAGTTGTGATAGTCGTTGTCGCAGAACAGTTTTTAAATTACTTTTATATTTGGAAATAAGATCAGGGTTACGATATTGAAATCTCCAAATTTTATTTAATTATATTCAAGCATGATTAAAGTCAAACGGATACTTAATTAGTAGATGAAGGTGCTAATTGTTAAGCTTGATATACACTTTAAGACTGCCGTGAGTCCCTTAATATAACAATATAACTATACAACAAAGACGTCAAATTAGACAAACCATAAATGTTTAGTAAGACTTACCTCGTCAGTACTTGACACCTGCAGTCATCCAACTGCAGTGATGGATTTAAACGTGATCAGTCCTTTTATATATGATGAGAACTTCGGCAAAACTAGCCGCACATGATAAATCCAGTTATATGACTCTATGTGGTTTATGATTGTTTCTTTCATTGAATTTGTGTATCCGGTTGATGCAAGCCTACATGTTTGCTACATCTACCACAACAGGTTAATATTTACCTGTACACTAGAATAAACAACTGTGTTATTTTGTCGATTTCAGAGAAATAAATAGCATATCCTATAGATCATCAAGAAATGTTTAAACCGCCTTTTGTAGACAATAGACAATCTATCATTCAAAGTAAAGTTTAAATCGTCCTTTATAGAAAATAAACAATAGATCATTCTAATTAAAATAGGTTAATAATGATGGATGGCTATGTCACCAGAAACTAGATCATTCCAGGTAAACAGGCCCATAATGTAAATAACGTATTGCATGTTATACAAAAACATATACTGAAAAGAAAAGGAAACATATAGTACTAAAATATGGATAACTGTCATAAAATGTCACGGGTAGAGCGTATTGGTCGTACATATCTCTTGTAAGCTATTAGTTACACCCTTATCTATTGTTGAGTTGAAACAAATTCACAATATCCATGATATATTCATGTAACACGTAAAAGCGTGCACATTGTAAGTGGCTGCCAGAGAGGCCGTTTCATGAGTTTAGTTTTGTGCTCATGCATGTAAACGTATAGGTCTATCTTCCTTAAAAGGCAAAATTGTGTAAGGGGCCTCTCGTGTAGATTTTAATACTGCGAATTTAGCCACGTATGTCACGGACTGAACGGGGGAAATAATGGTTTGGGCGTAACGTTTGCTATAGAATCCAACGTCTTCTAGTTCTTGCCGGGATTGCTTGATAGTTGCTTTGTTTGAGGCAGAAGTTGGACGGCGAAATTCACAGGCAATATGTGGTCAGTATTTATTTTATTAACTTTTATCGTACATTTGTATTCAGTGGGCGGCGCCATCTTGGTTACGACATCCGGTTAGCTTTAATGTTTCTCAAACATTAACTTGAGACTAGCATATGATTTTGAAGTTACTTTATTAGATGTAATTATTGTAATTGATCATTAATTGTAAAACAATATTAATTTGATAACGTTGTATAATAGGTACATTAGTTAACGTTGGTGTTTAACTCAGTGCTTGTAATACACGATTGTTAACATTAGTTAACAATGAGATGAGTGACTAGGATAAATGATCGACGCGTATGCATAGCGTTGTATAATGTGGTCATTAGTTGACATACAAGTGTGCATGCATAACTCATTGAGTGTAATATACGAGTGATTTGATAATGTTTTATATTACATGTATTAGGGGCATTGATTAACAGCAACGTACATGGCGTATACATGGCGTTGTAAATTATGTATACATTGCTACTCATCATTAGTACAGCTTACATATATTTATTGAATAATGATTTGTTTGGGTAATGATAATTATGTAATATTGTTATGTGTGTCAACCGACATCTAAAACGTATGTATAATTACAGCCTACGGCGTAACGTTTGCTATAGAATCCAATGTCTTCTAGTTCTTGCCGGGATTGCTTGATAGTTGCTTTGTTTGGAGCAGAAGTTGGACGGCGAAATTCACAGGCAATATGTGGTCAGTATTTATTTTATTAACTTTTATCGTACATTTGTATTCAGTGGGCGGCGCCATCTTGGTTACGACATCCGGTTAGCTTTAATGTTTCTCAAACATTAACTTGAGACTAGCATATGATTTTGAAGTTACTTTATTAGATGTAATTATTGTAATTGATCATTAATTGTAAAACAATATTAATTTGATAACGTTGTATAATAGGTACATTAGTTAACGTTGGCGTTTAACTCAGTGATTGTAATACACGATTGTTAACATTAGTTAACAATGAGATGAGTGACTAGGATAAATGATCGACGCGTATGCATAGCGTTGTATAATGTGGTCATTAGTTGACATACAAGTGTGCATGCATAACTCATTGAGTGTAATATACGAGTGATTTGATAATGTTTTATATTACATGTATTAGGGGCATTGATTAACAGCAACGTACATGGCGTATACATGGCGTTGTAAATTATGTATACATTGCTACTCATCATTAGTACAGCTTACATATATTTATTGAATAATGATTTGTTTGGGTAATGATAATTATGCAATATTGTTATGTGTGTCAACCGACATCTAAAACGTATGTATACTTACAGCCTAAGCCATCCAGGGTTGGATATAATCCATCCAGGTTTGGATATAAGCCTCCCGGAGTGGAACTAAGCTTCTACATATAACGTTTACGAGCGGTGGAGACGGTCCTCGTACCTGCGCAACATGGCCAGGTTCTAGTAGCGACAACCCCCGGGACACAAGGTGGGCCCGTTATCAGTCCTCACTGGAGGAACACCATCCACAACCTCAGTGGAGGTTAACCTTATCACATATCGCGTCGTCAACCCTTATAGAAGGCATTTGATGACAATCAACCACTGGATTCGCGCATCATCATCTTCATGAACTCTCGCGCATTACAGTTATCGCGCTAGATCATAGATCAACATTGTTATAACTTTAACAACACTTTAGTGTCGTATATAATCAGTCGACACATTCAGTATTTATTACAATACTTGGAACGTCTTAAACGTTCATGAGAACATTCTTTTCATAGTTCATCTGTGTATTCGCTTGTTTTTTTTAGATAATTGTATATATATTTAACATATTTTAAAAGTTGCACTAAACTTATGTAAATGCATTCACCGTCATTGATTCTTTCCTGAGTTAGCCCCAACCACTAGGGTCATCCTGCGACAATAACTCTCGTCACTATACTTTTTCTCTTTGATTGTTTATTGACCGGACATATTGTGGACCCTATGATGGCGTCTACCTAAATCCTCAAAGGACGGTAGCGTTTGATGTTTATCTTAAATCTTATGGTGTCGTACCCTTAACGTTTTGTCATTTTGTTGCTCTGGCTTTTGCTTAGTCATTGAGTACATGCTTTGTGGGTTTCTAGGCTTTTATTGCTTTATATCATACACATATACATTATCATTTATATGTAATATTACATATTAATGCTGCCTTGTTTGTTAGCGAATATCACCTGGCGGGGATATCTGTATTTAAAATGATCCGTTTTATTGGGATGACAATATAGTAAGAGTGTAGTTTGGTGTACACTTCAACCTGGTTTAACCCCCAAGCTGCCGTTATGCGTGTTATGTGACATAAGTTTATTTCATATCATTTAACCTCAGTGTGATCGTTTTTTCTTCGATACGAAAAGTTTTGAAAAAGGCTACACAATGTAAATAATTAGGTTAACTTTGAGTCAGCGACTCAAAACAGTGATGGAAATAAAAAGTAGCGAAGGAATGACATTTAAAATTAATAGCATGTTACAGTAAACATGATATTTAAAGTATATTTCCTTCTTATTGTATTCATCGTTATTCGAACGTTTGTTAGGTACACGATTTAGCTTGAACCCGAAATATCGTGCTTTGTGTGTATGTACCTAAATGAATAATATAAACGTTTCCAATAACAAAATCATCTGGAGCATCAAAACACATTAAATGCAGGGGTACAAGTCGGACAGGAAACGAAGCTTTTTCAGAACACAGTAAACCAACACTATGATACGCATTAAAAAAAAAAAAAGCAGGAGATTTGACATCACAAACACAAGCTGGTTGACAGCTACCGACTTGGTAATGTCAGTGACACAAAAAATGCTGGCTAACGTTATCAGAACGGCGTAAGTTCCAAAAACGTTCTGTTGTATATAAAGTGAAAAACGGAACAGTGCCTGAATATCTGAATTCATTTATTCCATCAGCTATGAAACTCTGAAGTGATTTATCTTAAGATATTAGGAATCCAGGCTCATTAAACATATTCAAAGGTCAGCTTATGCTAATAATGTTTACTAATTCAAATGTTCCTAGTTTTTACTTATCTGGTGTACGTTTTTTTTCTGTTATGCATGCTAGGATAAGAAATTCATGTAGACATCTCAATAATGATCTTTTTCAAAATCATTTACGCGAATCGCCTCAATGCAATTGCGGTCCGGGTAATGAAGATGCAAATCATGTCTTCTTTGAATGTGTGCAATTCAATGTTGAGAGGCTTGAACTCTTCCAGTCAACACGTTCGTTTCACCCTTAAAGCTCAAATACATTATTGTTTGGAAGGTTAGATCTTACAACACAAGAAAATGGCTTGATTTTTAATTCTGTTCAAAGCTTAGGTTTGCCATTATATTTTGTCTGTCTGATCAACCCGAGCCTTGTCACATGTGTTGCATTATTCTTTCTTCCACTTCTACTTTTCCTTTGTTTTTATTTCTATTTTCTTATTATCTTAACATGTTCTATTACATAGCATGTTGTAGATAATCCAGTTTATTGATACGTGTTAATAGCAATTGCCATTCATTATATTTGTTAAAACTCCATTGTAGGGAAGGGCCGTAACTAATGTGGGTAGCACTTGTGGCCCGACCCGATTGCATTGTACTTGTACATATATGGCAATAAAATATGTTTAAATCAAACAGCTGGGGATTTAAAATACGGTATGTGGTTCCGCCTTAATTCCATTAAGCGATGGGAAAGCTTATGCTAGCAGGATTTTATAACGGTATTTCGACAATAAAACACACTTAATTTTGTTTGCTGAAAAAATACTGTAATCTGTTTAAAATTACCTATTGAATGTTTTAATTTTGCAATATGATATTTTTTTAAGCCAAAATTAAGGTTTTATTTCATACCCAGGTCAACCACGTTTCGCTTCTCGGAGAACGGGTGGTATGAAAGTTAATACTCGGATCACGTAATGATGATAGGAAAGGACGAAGCACGGTTGGCCTGGATAAGACCTGCGCAAAATTCTTGATCAAGTACGTTTTAGGTGATATCGGCTGCCTTGTTTGTTAGAGAATATAACCTGGCGGGGATTTCTTTATTTAGACTGCTTCATTTTATTGGCATGACAATAGGGTAAGAGTGAGGTTTGATGAAACCTAGAACCTGGTTTGATCAAACCGAGACTGCAATATTGTTTGACAAATATAGAATTTTAACATTTCCAGCTGAGATTTTTTGTCATTAGTACCATTCAGTACAACGAGGCGAACAATTTGGAAGACAGATGTATAAAAAGAAAAACGAGACCAAACTGCTCGTGTTCACATTTAGCATAACACCGTTAAGTCTTAACTTTTGAAATGGTATCTTAGTAATACGTCATGAAGGGCGGTGTAGACTCAGTTCAAAAATAGAAGCGCTATAATCCGTATAGTAAACGAAAGGCATCGCATTAGCATAACAAATGAAATTTAGAAGAAAGAAAAAAAGGAAAAACAACGATTACGAAACCTGTGGATTTCAGATAGGTTTCTTCAAAATATAAATTCAACACTGTTTTGCAAGCAATCTGTTAGACACCGGAAACTTTTTGAATTCCAAAAATGTTTGTCAGTCCGCCTTATGTCCGTCAACACTTTTATTCTTCTAATAAACTTCTTGACCAATTAAGACCAAACTTAACATGAATACTACTTATACCAGAACATTTCAATGTTGTACGAATTAGATCAAGACGGATTCCAATATGGCCACTGTTACTATAAATAGCAGAAACCTTTAAACAAAATCTTCTTTTGAGACGTTTTAACGATGTTGACAGTTATTTGTTATACATGATATTCAAACCTAAGACTATCATGGTTATACAAATGAAGTACCAGAGTGAAAATAGTCGCTCCCCGGGGGTCAGAGTTTGCTTATATGGATTTCACTTGTTTAACATAGGCTTGTACCGAAATATTTCTTCTCATTTATAACCATAAGGCATACAACTGTCATATATTGAATATAACATTAGATAATGGCCCGTTACAAAGATGGTTGAAATCTTGTCCCCTGGTTCCACTGTAGACCCTTCCGTGGGAGTCACAGAGTTACATGATTATACAGGAAAATCCTTAACAGATTGCCGTCTCTGAAGCCACAAGAGCTTTTAAATTAATTCTAATATTTTGAATATAGCATCAGGCATGTGGTGACACTGTGTTCAATTTGTCCCTGCCCCGTGTCACAATTTCACATTGAGCTAAATAGAAGGTCGTCCTCTCTGAAACAACAACAACAAGAGCTACAGTTTCAATATTCTTCATGTAGCATACGTTACTGTTCTTGTCTGATTTGGTTTAATTGGTGACTCTGAGGTCACACTTGGCATCGTCTTGGGGTCACAGTTTTATAGTTACTTTGGAAACTTTTGGAAATTCCTTAAACATATTCTTTCTCTTGCATGTCGTACGGTCCTCTGCCATATTATTTTTTTCATTTTGTCTCTGGGGTCAAATTTGGCACCTCTCCAAGTTCGCATATTTACAAAGAGTTATATAGGAAATTGTTTTCTCTGAAAACACAAGATCTTTTAGATAAGCTTATAATTCGCTAACACAAACATATAAATGGTTTACATGGCCTTATTTATGGAATACAGGGTAAAAATCCTCTTCACTGAAACTGCAAGAGCTAGGGCTCTCATATATTGCATTAACTTGTGATCATGTACTAAGTTTGTTTGAATGGTGAGCATGTGGTTTAAAATGAGCTCTATCTCTGGATTTACAGCTTTACGCAGAGTTACATAAGAAACATTTGTAAAACATTTCTCTGACCTTACACGACATCTTTTATCTAATTCATTTCTGTTACTATAGCATTTGTGTACAAGTGACAAAGGTCATACGATGAGCATTTCATATTTGTCATTATAGTTTAATCGACTTAATATAACGAATATTAGTAGTTATCATCATCATTGCGCCCCGTGTGGTTCCGGGGGCCCCGGTTGGGTCCTGGGCAAATAATAGGGCCACTGCAGATCCCATTGGATGAGTAGGCAGAGGGGTCCAACCCGCCCCCTCCCCAAATTCATGTTCATTTTATCATTTTTGTTCATGCTCATTAAAGGTCTTCATCATGACCCCTGCATTGTTTCAGGTGCCATCTCGCTCAGATCACTAGAGCAGTGGCAGAAAAACAATAATCGTGGCTCCAGCGTAAATGGAGTGTCTACAATAAAATGTGCAGCAACTCTGCAGTTCTGCAGGTGAGAAGGTTCTGGGCTCATTCTCCATATTTTATCTCGATGTACATGGATGATGAGCCTGGCATGTTCAGTTTCGTGTTAGCCACATAACCTTTCATGTGCTGGTATGCCTTAAAAAACAATTCAATTCAATTCACCATCATTGCATGATGGAAACGTAATCTACCGTTTTTAGGAAAGAGTACACATTAGGAAAAACACCAACTCATATCATGAAAAGTAGAAATATATATTACAGAAAGCTGAACAAGTTATATAAACATCATACACCTTGCTATAGCTGCACTAAACATTGGTTTAAGCAATATATGTTCGTAATGTTCAAATAGATGTTATTTATGTACAATTATAAAGAGTAAGAATCTGAAAACAAGTTTATCAAAGCTTGTAAAAATTCACCTCCTCATTGCACTTAAACATTTTATATCAAAGTGGGCGTTAAGCGACATAAAGATAATGCTATGCACACACCACTATACATAAAATATCCACAGAAGTACATTCATGACAATTTCACATGGGACTATTGTAGAACAAGTATGAAAGGAGAAATTAATAGGGTTTATATGTTTTACAACCTTACTTATTTAATTTTTGGATACGACATCATAATTAGACGGTTTACCATCAATCATTAACCGCAAAGACGGATGTTTGAAGAAGAAATGCTGAGTAAATAAAAAGTAGATATTTCTTAGAAGAAGTATAATCAACTAACATATTCATGAGAAATAAATAAGAAATAATATATAATATTGAATTGTTCGTTATATTGTATGTGTTTAAATTATTGTGTTGAAACCAGTTTATATCATACATATTAACACGAATTAACTTTCGCATTACAATTGTGCTGCATATGTCCTTGCCATTGGCAGTTTAACGCGATCTATCGATATTGTCCTTGTTGCTGAACTGTTTAAGAAGATACTCCGTACAAAATACAAGAAAATCAACCACATAAACACATTATTTGGAATTAAAAATAGATGCAAATTTGAATTTTGGTAAATATACGTCACGAAGATAAACTCAAAAGAAATATTTTAATGAAATTTTAATTACAACAAACTGTCCATGCTCACAAACCGTGCAACCCGCGATATAAACCATTTTATGCATCAATACACATTAATAAGCATCTTGAACAAACGGAGAACATATGATGTTATACAGCGCAAGCTATATGACGTAAACAATGACTAGAGGAAGTATAGTAATCACATCTACAACAGGACGTAGACATGGTAGACATCCAATACACATATGTACAACAGGACGCACATGTACTACAAGACGCTGACATCCAATACACACATGTACAACAGGACGCAGCCATCCAATACACACATCTACAACAGGACGCAGACATCCAATACACACATGTACACCAAGACGCAGAAATCAAATACACACATCTACAGCAGGACGAAGATATCCAATACACGCGTCTACAGCAGGACGCAGACATCAAATACACACATTTAGATCAGGAATCAGACATCCAATACACACATCTACAGCAAGATGCAGACACCCAATACACGCGTCTACAGCAGGACGCAGACATGCAAATACACACATTTACTGCAGGACGCAGACATCCAATACACACATCTACAGCAGGACGCAGACATCCAATACACACATCTACAGCAGGATTCTGACATCCAATACACACAAGTACAGCAGGACGCAGATATCCAATACACACATTTACATCAGGACGCAGACATCCAATACACACATCTACAGCAGGACGCAGACATCCAATACACACGTGTACAACTGGATGCAGACATCCAATACACACATGTACAACATGACGCAGACATCCAATACACACATGTACAACAGGACGCAGACATCCAATACACACATCTACAGCAGGACGCAGACATACAATACACACATGTACAACATGACACATACATCGAATACACACATGTACAACAGGACGCAGACATCCAATACACACATGTACACCAAGACGCAGACATCCAATACACACATGTACAACAGGACGCAGACATACAATACACACATGTACAACAGGACGCAGACATCCAATACACACATGTACACCAAGACGCAGACATCCAATACACACATGTACAACATGACGCAGACATCCAATACACACATGTACACCAAGACGCAGACATCCAATACTCACATGTACAACATGACGCAGACATCCAAAACACACATGTACACCAAGACGCAGACATCCAATACACACATGTAAAGCAGGACGCAGACATCCAATACACACATGTACAACATGACACATACATCCAATACACACATGTACAACAGGACGCATACATCCAATACACACATGTACAACAGGACGAAGACATCCAATACACACATGTACACCAATACGCAGACATCCAATACACACATGTACAACAGGACGCAGACATACAATACACACACGTACAACAGGACGCATACATCCAATACACACATGTACAACAGGACGCAGACATACAATACACACACGTACAACAGGACGCTGACATACAATACACATTTGTACACAAAGACGCAAACATCCAATACACACATGTACAACATGACGCAGACATCCATTACACACATGTACACCAAGACGCAGACATCCAATACATACATGTACAACATGACGCAGCCATCCAATACACACTTGTACACCAAGACGCAGCCATCCAATACACACATGTACAACAGGACGCAGCCATCCAATACACACATCTACAACAGGACGCAGACATCCAATACACACATGTACACCAAGACGCAGAAATCAAATACACACATCTACAGCAGGACGCCGACATCCAATACACTCGTCTACAGCAGGACGAAGATATCCAATACACGCGTCTACAGCAGGACGCAGACATCAAATACACACATTTACATCAGGAGTCAGACATCCAATACACACATCTATAGCAGGATGCAGACATCCAATACACGCGTCTACAGCAGGACGCAGACATCCAAATACACACATTTACTTCAGGACGCAGACATCCAATACACACATCTACAGCAGGACGCAGACATCCAATACACACATCTACAGCAGGATTCTGACATCCAATACACACAAGTACAGCAGGACGCAGACATCCAATACACACATTTACTTCAGGACGCAGACATCCAATACACACATCTACAGCAGGACGCAGACATCCAATACACACTTGTACAACTGGATGCAGACATCCAATACACACATGTACAACATGACGCAGACATCCAATACACACATGTACAACAGGACGCAGACATCCAATACACACATCTACAGCAGGACGCAGACATACAATACACACATGTACAACATGACACATACATCGAATACACACATGTACAACAGGACGCAGACATCCAATACACACATGTACACCAAGACGCAGACATCCAATAAACACATGTACAACAGGACGCAGACATACAATACACACATGTACAACAGGACGCAGACATCCAATATACACATGTACACCAAGACGCAGACATCCAATACACACATGTACACCAAGACGCAGACATCCAATACACACATGTACAACAGGACGCAGCCATCCAATACACACATCTACAACAAGACGCAGACATCCAATACACACATGTACACCAAGACGCAGAAATCAAATACACACATCTACAGCAGGACGCAGACATCCAATACACTCGTCTACAGCAGGACGAAGATATCCAATACACGCGTCTACAGCAGGACGCAGACATCAAATACACACATTTACATCAGGAATCAGACATCCAATACACACATCTACAGCAGGATGCAGACATCCAATACACACATCTACAGCAGAATTCTGACATCCAATACACACAAGTACAGCAGGACGCAGACATCCAATACACACATTTACATCAGGACGCAGACATCCAATACACACATCTACAGCAGGACGCAGACATCCAATACACACTTGTACAACTGGATGCAGACATCCAATACACACATGTACAACATGACGCAGACATCCAATACACACATGTACAACAGGACGCAGACATCCGATACACACATCTACAGCAGGACGCAGACATACAATACACACATGTACAACATCACACATATATCGAATACACACATGTACAACAGGACGCACACATCCAATACACACATGTACACCAAGAAACAGACATCCAATACACACATGTACAACAGGACGCAGACATACAATACACACATGTACAACATGACGCAGACATCCAATACACACATGTACAACAGGACGCAGACATCCAATACACACATCTACAGCAGGACGCAGAAATCCAATACACACATGTACAACAGGACGCAGACATCCAATATACACATGTACACCAATACGCAGACATCCAATACACACATGTACATCAGGACGCAGACATACAATACACACACGTACAAAAGGACGCAGACATACAATACACATTTGTACACCAAGACGCAAACATCCAATACACACATGTACAACATGACGCAGACATCCATTACACACATGTACACCAAGACGCAGACATCCAATACACACATGTACAACATGACGCAGCCATCCAATACACACTTGTGCACCAAGACGCAGACATCCAATACACACATGTACAACAGGACGCAGACATCCAGTACACCATCTACAGCAGGACGCAGACATCCAATATACTCTTCTACAGCAGGACGCAGACATCGTATACACACATCTACAGCAGGACGCAGACAGCCAATACATACATCTACAGCAGGACGCATGCATCCAATACACACATCTACAACATGACTCAGACATCCAATACATACATCATCCAATACGCACATCTACAGCAGGACGCAGACATCGAATACACACATCTACAGTAGGACGCAGACATCGAATGCACACATCTACAGCAGGACGCACACACCCAGTACATACATCTACAGCAGGACGCAGATATCCAATACATACATCTACACCTGGACGCAGACATCCAATACACACATCTATAACAGCGACTACGTAGAATTATTTACTGAAACGAAAAAGAAACGCAACTCGGGAGTTTCCGCTATATATTGTATGTACAATATGCTGCTGTTAATCGAATGGTACATGACTCCGTAAGACCTTTCCTACTAAAACAACGCATAACACAGCAAATAGTAGGAGTACGTACGCGTTTGGCTCAAGCATGTGAGCAAACTTAATACCAATCTGTGTGGCTTTAAAGTAGAATATCGCTTAAGCCGGTGCTAGGAGGCGTGTGAGGTGTTGCATTTTACATTACCCTTCATGAACAGAATACAACCGAGTCTGCTACTTTTATATTTTGTTTGTGTTTGTTGCTTCCAAGGGATCCACTTTTCAGTATTTATTAGGATGCTTTACGTTAAATACAGAACTGAACTGGCCCAATTTTCAAAAAGTAACTTCACCATTTATGAATTTCTTGTTACAAAGTGTACTGTGATTAAAACGTCCACAACATGAAATGTGTGTCTTTTCTCTAATTAACTTTTCACAAAACACCTTGGGATTTCTTTGGAATATTATGTGGAATTAAGTGTGCAGTATATACCCTGTATAGCGGAAAATCCTTAGTTGAGTTTCTTTTTCGCTTCAGTATATATATACTCCTCAAAATAATTTAAAAACCACTTTTTGATTTGTGTTTTTTTTTTTAATTGTGCCATTATTGAACATTTTACCGTCGTTTTGCAGTTTTTAAACGTTTACTTATATTATTCAACAATTGTTGATTGACCCAAACTTATTAACTTTTGATATGAAATGCAGAATTTTAAAGAGTACGTACTTATTATTGTCCTGTGTTGTGGTCCTTAAATTATTTTAAGGATTACGTATTCAAAAGCAAGGTACGACACATTTGAAACATAATAGTGCTTAAGTTTCAAATTTTATTTTATTCGATTTTTATTTATTTTACAAAGCTGATTGGTTAAAATCAATTCGTGCGCCAGGTAGACACGCACAATACCATAAAGCGTAAAAGGAAACAATAGTTCACAGAAAGCGTGTGTAATAGCAATGTAAATATTTCCTGCAATGTTGTCTTTTAATCCGTAGCGGTATCGAAGAACATCAGTTCTCCCATCGTGCACTTCGTATACACACATAAAGCCCTTTGTTAGTCAATCCTCCCTGGAATGTAATAGAAAAATCAGTAAAGGAATGCATTCGATGAGTTCAATTTTTTATAGATTATTAGATTTGTATTGGGATATATGCCCGAGTTGTTTTGCGTATTAATATTGCGCGACTTTAACGCGACTTTAGGAGCGCAATATGTATGCGCAAAAGAACGAGTGAAAATATCCCAATACAAATCAAATATCCTTTTTATTGCATACGCATTTATAATATAAAAACGAAGTATTAGAATAAAACAATAGGTTTTAACGTTTAATTTTCATCAGAAATATTTATTTGAAATAAACATACTGATGTTGCATCGTGTGAATTTTCACCATGATATCGACATTGTTTACGTCACGTGACATACCGTCTCTGACATGAACAGAAAATTGCACCAATCCCGAACGAGTATACATTACACACCCAATATGACTTTACTACCCGTCAATATGGGCGAATTTCTGTTCGATTGAAAGTAAACGGAGCTTGTAAATGCGTATGCAATAAATTGTTTTATTAAGGTATTGTAATTATAAGGTTATTATACAGTTAACTGTACAAGACGGATTTTATTGTACAAGTCAATATTGAAAACCTAGCATTGGACGAGATGCCTACACGAGACACCGTAGGCGTCGAGTCTAATACAGGTTTTCAAAACAACATTAACGAGTACAATAACATATCCATCTGGTACAGTTAACTGTACAATGACATTTTATTATTCAAGATTGTCTGTAGGCAGACCACCCACTTATTTCTCGGTAATCCTATTACTATATACCGTAAGAATCGACACTTTCTCAATATCAAGTTGAGCTCCCTGCTGGATTCGAATCCACAGCGGTGAGAGGCGAAAATGTTTACAACGCAACGTCGAATACGAAATAAGAATATCGGTTTCGGGACTGTTCGACTGTCCAATACGAAAACAAATCCATTTTTCGGATCGTTTCCGGTTTGAAGCGTACAATAACGGAACCTAATGTATCACATGATAGGCATGCTCAGCTAAATAGAAATAGATTGAAGTGATACGGAAATCCAGGAATCAGTACTCGGACTAAAATGATGTGCAGAGCTATGTCTGAGCTGGGTTCGAATGTTCAACGTAGAGCTAGTTTGAATGTTTAATGCATGACTGCGTTCGAAGGTTGAACGCAGTTCATTGTTCAAATGTTGAACGCAGTTCTAAGTTCGAACGTTGAAAGTAGGATTGTCTTTGAATGTTTTGCTCGGGTTTAGGTCGAATGTTGAATGAATGACTTCGTTCGCATGTTGAATGTTCAAATAATAAACGCATGTCTGAGTGAAACAAAATAAAATCAGGGGTAGTTTTGAATGTTGAACGCAGGGCTAGGTCCGAATGTTGAATACAGGGCTAGGTCCGAATGTTGAATACAGCGCTGGGTTCTAATGTTAAATGCAGGGTTTAGTTCGAATTTTGAACGCATGGCTGAGTTCGAATTTTGGAAGCAGGGTTTTGCTTAAATATTGTCTATGTTCAAATACTGTTCAATATAGGTCTGGATTGGTTGGAATGCAGGAATATATTTGAATGTTGAACACGAATGTTGAGTGCTGGAATGGGTTCGAAATTTGAAACCAGGGCTGGGTTTGAATGATGAATTTAGGAATTCAAAATATTTCAGAAACTCGACCTTTGCCTCCAAACCGAACGTTCGGGATTACGGATTTTAAGCCTGCCACATGTATCACACTTCCTTGTCTGGTGAATGGGTCGTTAACCTACTGTGGTGAATGGGTCGTTAACCTACTGCGGTGAATGGGTCGTTAACCTACTGCCACATGTGTCACACTGCCTGGTCTGGTGAATGGCTCGGTAACCTACTGCCACATGTATATCACTACCTTTTCTGGTGAATGGGTCGTTCACCCACTGCCACATGTATCACACTGCCTTGTCTCGTGAATGGTCGTTAACCTACTGCCGCATGTATCACAATGCCTTGTCTGGTGAATGGGTCGTTAACCTACTGTCACATGCATCACACTGCCTTGTCTGGTGAATGTGTCACACTGCCTTGTCTGGTGAATGGGTCGTTAACCTACTGCCACATGTATCACACTGCCTTGTCTGGTGAATGGGTCGTTAACCTACTGCCACATGTATCAGACTGCCTTGTCTGGTGAATGGGCCGTTAACCTACTGCCACATGTATCACACTGCATTGTCTGGTGAATGGGTCGTTAACCTACTGCCACATGTATCACACTGCCTTGTCTGGTGAATGGGTCGTTAACCTACTGCCACATGTATCACACTGCCTTGTCTGGTGAATGGGCCGTTAACCTACTGCCACATGTATCACACTGCCCTGTCTGGTGAATGGGTCGTTAACCTACTGCCACATGTATCACACTGCCCTGTCTGATGAATGGGTCGTTAACCTAATGCCACATGAATCAAACTGCCTTGTCTGGTGAATGGGTCGTTAACCTACTGCCACACGTATCACACTGCCTTGTCTGGTGAACGGGTCGTTAACCTACTGCGGATTTAGTTCGGGCATATGGAAGTACCAGATTGTATATTCGACAGTTGAGTAGGGAGGTCTCGGATGCCAGATATCTTTTCCATCTCTTATAATCATAATTCTATGTTCAAATAAAATATCAAATTAAGGTAAAGTAGCAATACCTTTAGCGTTCCAGTCATCGACCCACTGATCCAGGGCCTTATATCCAACTGAGGCTGGGTTAAAATTCTCATCTACCCACTTTTGATAAACGCCGAAATTGTGCTGTAAGAAAGAAATGTACTAGTTATGTAGATATCACTCATCAAACATTCATTTTTAATATTCGCAATTTATAGTAAGGTGCATTTGGATTATTTTGTAAATAGTTACATCCTGTTATTTTGGTTGTAACATAACCACATCTAGTACAATTCGAAATTATTTAGATACACAATATCGTGAATTTTAAATAATCAATTAAATATTCTTCAAGGTTGATATGCTTGCTCATAACAAAATGGTAACAGTTTGTCAGAAATTATATTCAAACAAACATTAGCCTTTTGCATTTGTCATGGTCACATTTTGACTTAAAATGTGATTAAGCAAACATTAGACTTTTGCAACTCTCCCCAAACCATTGCCACAGCTTGGCATACAATGTGGTAAAGCAAACCTTAGCCTTAATTTGTAATTGTTTCCCGAGTTATGCGCACAGCTTGGCATACAATGTGCTAAAGCAAACCATACCCTTAAATTTGAATTGTTTCCCGAGTCATGCGCACAGCTTGACTGAAAATGTGAATAAACAAACCTTAGCCTTTTGTAACTGTCCCCCAAGCCATGGCCACAGTTTGGCACATGGAATCATTGCTACTATGGTGTAGATGGGATTCATGTAAATGGCGACAAAGCGCTGGAAATACGAGTACGCATTGCTGGCGTTACCAAGGACCACACCGGATGAGTCACTTATGTTCCAGACTTTGAAAAGGTCGTTAGCATAGCTCAAATAGTAATACAGAGCATATTCTTAAAAGGTTTAAACGAATTCAAAGTAAATCAAAATAAACGAAATAGCAACTTATTACTGACTGACCGATGCAAAACAATGTGTGGTTTTTGTTTTGCTGAAAAAAATCATTACCCAGGTAAAAGACAGGCATTTAACAAAACAAACCAGTACCTCTTCATCCTCTCAGATTTCTTTTGCAAGAAAGCTTTAAATTCCGGTGTGTTAGATACATTGTTAGCAGCTATTGCTATTGTTTCGGAATCATCTTTGCAATACACAGCATCCTGTACATTGTAGGCACCTAGAAATAATATACGACACATAATCATTCCACAGTTCCAAGCATAAAAAAGTATGATAATGGACCTTTGGAAACGGCCGAGCACGACACATACGAAATATTGCAGTCTCGGTTTGATTGAGACTGTTCATGAGCGTAGTGAATTATGCTAGCTACCGCTCACGCCCTCTATCCCCGGGTTGAGCAGAACTCAATATTAATAAAAATCAACAGTACAGAATTTTAACCATCCCGAAGATGGCAAGCATATGGCGGTGGATATATAGCAATATGTGTATCTTTATTTCATCCCCTATGTCCAGCGGCGTATGGTCCCAAGATCTAATAAAATTGTATGCACCGACGAGCGAAATAAACAAAAAGGAATTTAGTTGCAAGCAGCGATTATGAAGCCTGCGTATCACAAGTAACAGCCAAAAGACTAAATTAAAAAGCAGACAACATATCCTATGAGTGGTTAAACTATACCCAGAGCCTTTTTAGCGACCGGAGTAGTGGAACCACCGAATCCACTAATGTTCACTGTTGTTTTGTGATAACCGAGGTTAGTCGTTTTTCTAGTGACCTTCTTTATTGTCGGATTATTTCCTAATTACGCTTTCTTTTGTAATTTTAATTGTTCCACAGAACATAATGATGCTATTTTCGCCTTATGTACAACCTATCTCTGTGTACTGTTTGTGAAATCGACACAATTTAGTTTTTTTGTGCGATTCTGCTTGGGCAAAGGCGAGTATTGATCATTTGAACTGACTTTTTCATTTATTTATTGACGTTTTTAGATTTTATTTTGAGTTTATTTAATCGACTTTATTAAAGAACAAAATCATGCGCTTGTCTAATTTCTGCATACGTCATACAATGTCATACATGTACTAAAACAATATGGAAAGACGCACGGCTTAAATGTTCATTATGAAGAACGACGGTTAAACACACACAACAAGATACAAATGATACATGGAAAAACAATATAATTCGAACATCGGTTCTCGCGTACTGTATTCTTGAACAGTTTGTGACACATTGTAAACGGCAGTCTTTAAGAAAATTATTGAAATTTACTCTTCGCCGAAAATTGGTCCCTTGCCGAGATATCGAGATTTCACCTTACTTTTCAGTAAGTTATCAAATTTATAGTAAAATACAAATCTTTGTCAGAATGATTATGAAATGAAAAGACAACACTATTCAAGATTCGGTTTTAAAAAGATACAAATATTGAATCAATTTGCCTGAATGTACATTCAATATGCAGGATTGTAATCGAATCCCACTGTAATTAATAAATTTACGGGTGTAATTAAGATCTTGTGAATATTCAGTATATAATTAACTGATGGCATTATTGCGAGCAATGGACGTTAATTACGTCATAGCATATAACTAAATCAAGGGCCATAACTCCGCTGTTACTAGTCCTAGCTGGCTGGTTTTCGACAATGACCAAGCTTTTATTGACATTAACAATCTGGTAAAGTTTGGTAAAGATCAGATGAAAAATGAAGGCTCCATCATATTAACGATGAAAAATATATCATTTTTAACTAAATCAAGGGCCAAAACTCCATTTTTCTGGTCAGATATGGCTAGTTTTCAAACTTTCCGAGTTTTCATTGATATTAACAAAAAATGAAGGTAAAAGTTAACGGACAGACGGACGACGGACGGACGACGGACGGACGACCATCTCATAAGCTCCCTTGGCCCTTGGCCAGTAGAGCTGAAAACCATAGCCACCAAACAATAGCATAGTAGGTCAGCACTGTACCACAAACTAACCAAATTACCACATTAAATTAGTCAGTTAACATGATCACATTCTTTGTGGCTATTAATTAGAATACCGCTTAAGCCGGTGCTAATGGGCGTAAGTGGAGTTGTACCGTATATTACCTCCCATACACTGACTCAGTAGTCTACAGCTACTAAATTTCTCTATTGGTTTTATTTGTCGCTTCCATGGGATTTCCTTTTAGGTATTTGCATACGTTTGTTTAATGCTGTGTTAAGGAAGTAAAATGTCTTCCAACTAAAAATAATCAGTAGTGTTATTAGTTACTGGTCCTTTGGGATCCTCAAGCCCAACCTATGTTGATTACTCATTCGTATGTATTACGAGGTGAGCAATTGCCAGAATGTATATCCTGTTTTGCACCGTTAACGGTCAAACATATCCTGTTAGATTTTGATCCTGTGCGATACAGATATTACTAAGTTAATAGTATGAAAGAGTTATTTGATACAATATATATCGCATTTACTTGTTTACACGCCTGTTAAAGACACATTTCCCAACTGCATTTAGTCGTTGAAAAATCATGGATAGCATGCTTTTTAAGTGCTTTCTTCTCGCTGACTGATTACCACAGAGACATTATATTGAGGCCCCATCACAGTTTTTTTCTTTTCATTTACTATTTCCTTAGTTTTTGATATAAAATATATTGTAACTAAAAACACTAGATTGTTTATTATGGGGGAGCATATAGTCGCCGCTTTTCCCGTCCGTCCGTGTGTGCGTCCATGCGTCCGTGCGTCACAACTTTTGTCCGGAGTATAACTCAAAAAGTATGCTTGATTAAAGTTCGTGTGAATGATTATGACAATGAGACGGAGTGCAGTTCATAGGAACCATAACTCTAGCTTCACTACTTTTTTAATTATCACCCTTTTTTGTCCGGGTTTGCATCTGGGGTCTTCCTCCGCCAATAAAAAGCTGAAAATTGTCGCCAAATGACCTAAGCTGTTGGTGCAACTATAAAATCCAGTTTAATGAATTATATAAGATTTGGTTGAATTCTGACAAGCGGTTTCTGAGAAAAAGTCGTCAGAAGCAAAAGATAACGACGACGACGGACGACGGACAGACAACGGACGGACGACGGACAAAGACTGATTCCAAAACATCACATTGAGCCTTCGGCTCAGGTGATCAAAAACACTGACAGATGACAATGCGTTTCTTGCATTTGAGATTTACCAAAACATGGCAGAGAAGTAACTGATAATAAAATATATTGTGCTAAAAATACAATAACTATTAATTGTTGACACGGGTCTTTTAAGAAAATCCATCTATACATAATTGTTTTAACATATATACAAGTGCACATAAAAGGCAAAACGGTTATAATTTTTACTACATTATTATACACTCTTTATGGGACGGGCCTCATCCTTTGACAAAAAACTAATAATCTCAATTTCCTTGTGGAAATGTATTTCTAATCCCCCCCCCCCCCCACAAAATACAATAGGCTGGAAACGTGTCTTTAAATATGGCAAGGTCGCTCAAAAGCGAGGTTAATGTCGCTTCCCTCGCTTCCTCGCCGTTTAAAATACGTAAAAACGCGAGGTTTGCGCGAGGTTTGCGCGAGATTCTATCTCGCAATATCTTACAATCCTCGTGATTATTTTATTCGAACTTGACGAATAAAAAGACGGAATTGCTAGGGAGTGAGGTTAATCTCGCGTCCTCGCGGGATTATTTTTCCGATACCATTTTGACTCGTATATACGACACCATTTCACTGGTTTACAGGTTATATTACAGGTTATATTACTCTAAATCAGCCGGATGGGCTCGCCTGGTGCATTCGAACATGTTTATTTGCATGATAAAACAAGCGATTAATATATGCAGTGCATTTACCTTTATATGTGGTAGAAATTACATGATATGCAGTGCATTTTTAATTTTATGTTGTAAATAAATATTTATATGTGGTAGAAAAGTATTTATATGCAGTAGATTATTCATTATATGCGATAGACAAGTCATTGTATGTAGTAGATAAATCATTATATGCGGTTCACTGATCATTATATGTAATGCATTTATTACAATATGCAGCAGTTTATCTAATATATTAGGTCCTTTGAACATAATATGAAGTAGGTTTGTATTTATATGCAGTGCTCCTGTTGACTTTATATGTGGTACATATGTTAATTTATCACATGGAACTGCTTGTATTCCGTATAATATACCCATTACTTTTTTCCTTATATTAACCATGTGTAATACAAGGCGACCGAATCAGTCGGTCGTTGAAGTGCAGTGTCAGTACGTTCGTCTAGTCAATGTCCCGGAACACCCGTTTAGTCCGTGGAGTCCGTGGATATGGCACTGAATCGGCGATGTTGTGAGGGTAACAGTCCGCCGTATGTAGATTCACCAGAGGCAATAATGTGTAGTTTCTTGTCGTTTTTGAGCCATGTGATAAAAAGGATCTGACACGAGTTGTCATTTCATTCAAAATTGTATTAAACTCGTCCAGGAATTTGTTATTAAGTTCGCCAGAGGCTCGCTAAATAACAAATTCCTGAAATCGTTTAATAAAATTGTGTATGAAATGACAACTCATGTCAGATCCTCTATATACGTGGTGTATACGCCTTTATATTCGGTGGTTTCAATGTTATTATATTCGATACAAACGGCATTCCAGAGAAAGGATGACACATTACAGACAGGAATGGTGACACATTACAGAGGAGGGACGACACATTACAGAGGGAAACGGTGACACATTACAAAGGGTAAGGGTGACACATTACATAGGAGAAGTGTGACTCGTTACAGAGAGAAAGTGAGATACGTTACAGAGTGGATGGGTGACACATTACAGGGGAAAGGGTGACATATAACAGAGGGGAAGACTGACACATTAAAGAGGAGAGAAAGAGTGGTACATTAAAGAGCTGAAAGGTGACACAGTACATATGGGCAAGGCGACACATTAAAATAGAAAGGGTGACACATTACAGAGTGGAAAAGTGATACATTAAACAGGAAGAGGGACACATTACAGAGGAAGGGTGACCCATTACAGAGGAAGGGTGACACATTACAAAGGGGAAGGATGACATATTGAAGAGAAAGGGTGACACATTACAGATGAAGGTAGACACATTACAGAGGGGAAGGGTGACAGATTACAGAGAGAAACGGCGCATATTACATAAGTGAAGGGTTACACATTAAAGACAGAAAGAGTGACACATTACAGAGGGGAAGGGTCACACATTGCAGAGAGGAAGGATGACACATTACAGAGGAAGGGTGACACATTACAGAGACAGGATGACATATGACAGAGAAAGGGTGACGCATTACAGAGGAAGGGTGGCACATTACAGAGGAAGAGTGACACGTTACAGAGAAAGGGTGACACATTACAGAGGTAGGATGATACATTACAGAGGAAGGGTGGCACATTACAGAGGAAGGGTGGCACATTACAGAGGAAGGGTGGCACATTACAGAGGAAGGGTGGCACATTACAGAGGAAGGGTGGCACATTACAGAGGAAGGGTGACACATTACAGAGGAAGGGTGGCACATTACAGAGGAAGGGTGGCACATTACAGAGGAAGGGTGGCACATTACAGAGGAAGGGTGACACATTACAGAGGAAGGATGGCACATTACAGAGGAAGGGTGACACATTACAGAGGAAGGGTGGCACATTACAGAGGAAGGGTGACACATTACAGAGGAAGGGTGGCACATTACAGAGGAAGGGTGACACATTACAGAGGAGAATGGTGACACACTGCAGCAAGAAAGGGCGACATATTATGAAGGTGAAATTCTTTTCAGTGCATACTTTAGTTTTGCAGATATTACATAAAATTACAACATCTTAAAAAACGAGCAATATTTTGTCTTCTATAAGGTGATGTGGTAAGTTGTATATAGTGTAGAGAAGTCATAAGTGCTAATAGATGAAACGACGTTTATTGCAATTTTTTTCAAGAACCCTGAATTGTTTATAGACCAAAACAAATAAAATCCCAGAGTTTTCATAAGTTTTATCACAATATTGTTTAACGTGAGCTTTAACGGCTGTAATACAAGAAGTTAAAAGTTTGGAGATGTTTGTGGTGGTGCAGGCTCTAGAAATCGAAATAAAGCGGACCGTATACGGATTTTTATGTTATTTAGGAATCCAGTATATATCTACCCCAGCCTTGAAAGTAGTGCACCGAGTTCCAGAGATAAAACATTGACGTAATGTAAACGTCAAACATTAATAACATTATTAGCTGCTTTATCAGCAGGAGCTGAAATAAATGTATTTTGAGATTTTAAATTACGAAAGGAAAACTTAGGTCTCCGAGGAAGTAAAGAGGGGTTAGCATACGTGTATCTGTAATTTTAAAAAATTGACTTTTTCCAAGTAGGAGAATATTTAGGGCCCGCATGTTCTCTACGACACCATTTTATATTCAAATCCGACATGGATTGGGCGATCTGAGCACGAAAGGCATTGAAATCGATAGTTGAATGTAATCTATACTTTGGACCTTTCGAAAACAGATGCCGAATACGTTTATCAACAATATCAAATTACCAGTGATGACTTGACCTGATGGATGGAGATGTACCTCGTGCTATATCATAAGGGGTTTATATCTCCCAGCTCATTCGTTTTGCTAGAGCTTGAAATAATGTTATAGAATCCAATGATCGAAATCAAGTTATTACAAGTAAACTTCTTAAGCAGGGTTTTCCTTATCACAAACTACGTAGGTGTTTCTCAAAATTTTACCGCCGCAACGAAAACTTACTGGAGAAATACAACACCAACCTTCAAACCCTTATTTTATGGAGATGTGGTCTATAAACTTCGTAAGTTAAAGGGATCTGGCGGATTACTTGACCACTTTACAAAATTAAGCAGAAGTTCGTCAGAAAAGGGAACGACCCTTTAGTATTACAACGCACTGCTTGTTTAGTGATTGAACCCTCTACAGTCAGTCACTACGCTTCATTTTTTCCTTTTGCGATGACTGGACAACCACTTGGGACTCTGTAATTGCACCTACTAAAACCCCGACCAAGAGAGGTAGGTATATGAGTTTTCGTCCCTTGGGTTTTCTGGTCGTACCATAGATTGTTTTTCTCTTTGACTGCAACTGCTGTGATTGTTAAGTACAATTACGGATACGTCCTGAAATGTTTAATATTCTGCATGTTATAAAGCTTTACAACAACGTCTTAGTGTTTCTTTTGTTATTTTTTCTGGATGTGGACTTTGTTGTTAGAGAATTCCTTTTGATGGGATGCAGTTTTGTTTACACTGTCTTGTCTATTTGGCCGCTGAAGACACGATAATAGCGAGGATTGTGTACTCATAAAATCGATTCAAGTTAACCTGTTGGCCTCATTGTGTACCAAGTCGGTAACCCTGTATTCGCCACCCTTTCTGTTGTATTTTGTCTTTTTCATTGTATATTTAATTAAGTATTGCTCATTTTGTGCAGTACATTGCGGTCCTGCGATGCCATTGCGTTTGGACACTGTGGTTTCTATAGGACTCTATATCTCATTCTTAATTCTGTACTTTCATTATCCAACATTTACCAGAGAATGCATCATGCATGCTCACAGATAGTCCATTGAGTATGCATTTTAAATGCATCGGTCGGTATCCATGCTCTAGTCCAGAGAAATTTAGTAACTCCGTATTATACAATGCTGCATTCACAATGTCTGCCCTGTTTTTGCGTCGACTTAGATTCGGACTCCGAAGCAAGCATCTCAAAGGAAGGCTTGATATAGAAATTCCAAATTGCGATGATAGGACCGTCACAACTTCTATCTCGTTCGGGCCAAAGTGATGCAATATCTGTATAAGTTCCTCCAACTCCATAGCAATAGTAAAACCATTGGAACTGGTGAAATCGTGATGCGAGACATTGCATTTATATGATAGACCGCCATAAACAGTCGTGTGCTCAAGATAAAAAGTCGAGCGCTTAAATTTGTTTTATCCCGAGCGATTGACTTGTTAAAACAATTTCTTTTTTAAAATAACCAGATTTATTTATTTATTCAAATAGTAATACGTAATCGATTATCATTTTAAACTAAATAACCTCGTTTTAAAGTATGTATAATACGACATGATATATAAAAATAAATAATTGATTAACGGCTACGAAGGTTTAGATATTGACATTATTAATAAACACAAAGCGCGTGTGAAATTGTACAAGTCACTGTCTCGTCACTGTTCAGTACATCGGAAGGGGTTAACTCGTTTGCATAACATCCAGCATGGTACAGAATCTGATTTTATAAATAAGAGTAACTTTTATATAGTAAAGGTAGATTGATTTCCGATTCCCTTGAATCCTCTACTTGTCACAAAATAATCTCGAGTAGGGCGTATTGGTCGTACATAGCTCTTGTAAGCACTTGGCGACCTCTGCTAACCTATTGTTCAGTTGAAACAAATTCACCAGTTGCATGATAACTTCATGTACCACGGAAAAGCGAGCAATTTTATAGCGCCGGTAGATGGAGTACGGCAGGGCCTTCAATAAGTTTATATGTGCGTTTATGCATATAAAAGTATAAGTATTTTACAATCTATCTCTCTAAAGGGCAAAATTGTGTAAGGGTCCTTACGTGTAGATATATAAATTGCGCCTGTTGCCACGTTTGTCAATGAACGTGGGAAAGGAGGTTTTGGGCGGAACGTTGGTTATAAAATGCATTGCTCCCCAGTCATGGCCGGGATTGATTAAAAGTTGCTTTGTTTAGAGCAGAAGTTGGAAAGTGTAAAATGCACAGGCAATATGTGGTCAGTACTTTTTTTATGAAATGTTATCGTACATTTGTATTCAGTGGGCGTCGCCATCTTGTTTAGCGATGTTACTACATCCGGTTAGCTTTTATGTTTCTCAAACATTAACTTGATACAACTAGCATATGATTCAGAAGCTAAATTTATTAGATATAATTATTGTAGTCGATCATTAATTGTCGATATTAATTTGATAACGTTGTATAGTAGGTGCAATATTTAACGTTGAGAGGACATGCATGTATATATGCGTATGTGTATAACTATTAATTGTAATACAAGATTAAATTGATAACGGTGTATATTAGGTGCATTTGTTAACGGTTGTTAACGGTGAGGTGCTATACTTGTATATATGCCGATGAGTATACATAGTATTGTAGAATATGGATACATTGCTACACATCATAATTAGAGCGTGGCTCACATATATTTACTTGATAATGATTTGTTTGTTTATTGATAATTGTATAAGATTGTTGTGTTAATGAACCGACATCTAAAAGTATGTATTATTAAAGCCTAAGACCTAAGGCTGTAACACTACCATACCCTTTAATAAGTAATAATAATATTTTAATAACAAGTAGTAGAAGTATATCACAGTTAATAGTAAATGAACATTATTCTACAATTTGGGATTTGCCTCTCAAATAGCAGATATTATATTAGCTTACTCAGGTATACAGGGTAGGCGGAGTATAGCGTTGATCCAATTGAATAAATGTGTCGAAATCCAATAATATTATGGCACGTGCATGCAGGTATATATTGGTAGTTTTAAAGAGTCTGTGAGAGTCTGTGAGAGTCGGAGGTTGTTAGATATTGTCTGAGAATGTAGAGATTTGATGAGTAACATCTGTTAGAATAAATGAACACTATACGGATCAGAAATGGGGTAGTTTTAAAGATTATTAAAACGTGTGTTTAAAAGTCTGGACTTGTTAATTATTAATGCCCTGGTGACATAGAGTGTTACAGGACTTCTTTGGTGCTGTCGTGATCAGGATTATGTGTTAATTCGACAAAATTAACACTGCGAACTTGGTGTTGTGGGCAGATTTTGAACATGTGTGTGGACAATAGTCGATCATAAATGAACTTTGTTGACGGTTTGTGACAATTGTGCAATACGTGCAAGAAGAACTGGAGGCATTATTGACCAACGTGAGTAGCTTTACTGTATTATCAACAAATATGGCTGAACAGGCAGAGTTTGCAAATATGTTTAGGGTGATGGGTGACCAGCTTACGGGGTTAACAAGTTAACAACAACCATGGGGGCTCAGGGTGTAGCCAAAGTCATTACGCCATTTGAGGGGGAAAGCAAATTATTTAAGGATTGGATAAAAAGTATTAAGAAATACTCTTTGTTAGTTGGCATGGCACATGACAGTATTAAATTGGTTGCTTATCAGGCAAGTAAGGGTCCCGTTAGTGATTTCTTGAAAAGGTATATGGATGCAAACCCTACCCACACATGGGCACAAGTTAAAGCAGAACTTCAAGCTCGTTTCGCTGAAGTTGTTGACCCACAATATGCACTTTTGTTACTACGCAAAGTCCCTCAAAAACGTAATGAAACAATTCAGGTATATGCCGAACGTCTTATTGCCTTAGGTGAAGACGCCTTTGCAGGGCAGGCCCAAGATGTTAGGGATAGACAATTGATAGGGTATTTTATCAATGGTCTCCATGACGATGGAATGAAACTTCGAGTCATGCGAACCAACCCAAACACGTTGCAAGATGCAATTGCTACTGCAACAGCAGAAAAGAACCTTAGAAAGAGGTTTCAGTTAAGGACAGGTCATCATTACCAGAATAATGAACCGACACATGAACAGCCAATGGAAGTTGACCATTTAAGGAGACAAAAATGTTCTTATTGTCATAAGAATGGTCATGCTGTGGACGAGTGTCGAAAGAAAAAACGGGAAGTAAATGCTATTACTGAAAATAAACCCCGTCGTAGGCCGATCGACCGTACACGGTTAGTGTGCTGGCAATGCCAAGAAATAGGTCACTTTGCCAGTGAATGTCGAAATGAGACAAATTGGTCTAACGGACAGCAAGGTAGACTGGCTAGGGGTCAGTTAAACGATTCCGCTCCTCTCATGTAGAAGCCGGTGGTGGGAGAAATAGAAGCAAACCCACATTTAATATTGCATTAACATCAAACCCAAATTCTTGTCTGTTAAGGATCCAGAAACAAAAACTTAGGGCGTTAATTGACACCGGAAGTGACGTGTCACTAATTATTCGAGACGTTTATGACAAATTTAAACTAAAACCAAAATTAGATACAACTCGCAAAGCTTACTTACAGTCTGTTACCGGAGGTCCGCTTACTTGCGATGGGAGCACAGAAATCATTTTCGAGATAGGTGGTATCAAAATGAGTCATAACTTTTACGTAGTCAGGGGAATGAATAGGAGAATAATAATAGGAAAAGACTGGTTACTTAATAATGGTGTTCGTATTTATTATGATCTTGGATGTATTAGGGTCGCTGGTAAATATGTACCACTTCAGGAAGATATTCACATTTCATCGATAATTCGATTGAAATCTAAAACTAAACTTCCACCTCAAACGAGCGAAGTTTGTAATTGTCGAGTTAGAAAAAGTCCTAATTTTCAAACACATGTTCAAACTTACCAAGTTTCAGCAGTTGAACGTGGTTTTCTTAGCTATGAGCCAGGTTTATTAGTTGCAAATTCAGTTTCGAAAGTAAAAAGAGATAAAATTGTTCCTATTGTGATAACAAACACCACAAACAAAATATTTACCTTAAGGAAAGGTTGCGCGGTAGCTAAAATAGAATTAATTCAAAATCAACAAATTTCTAGTGTAACTAAGGATCAAAATGGTGATCTTAAGGATCAAAGTGAATTTGATAGCGTTGATGCTCCCCCCGAATTTAAGGCAAAATTAATTAAAATACTAAAACAAAATGCTGATCTGTTTGCACAGAAAGATACTGATTTAAGTCACACTGAAACAGTCAAAATGAAAATTGACACAGGCGACAATAAACCAATTAAATTAAGACCCTACAGAACACCACTAAACAACCGAAAAATAGTTGATCAGGCAATAGAAGAAATGTTAGATGTAAATATTATTTCCATATCAAAATCTCCTTGGAGTTTCCCTGCGGTCATTGTAGATAAAAAGGATGAGTCTAAACGATTTTTTGTAGATTTTACGGCCTTAAAGCTACACAATCCCGATAAAATAATACAATTTCAACTTGTTTTAAACATAAGAACGCCTATAGATAAAGTTCTTTGCTGGTTTGTTGTCTACATTGTTTAGGCTGGTATATTGTCATAGCGTATATCGAGGCATTTGCATAATAGGCGTGATAAACGCTTCGGTAACTTTGAAATTGTACCACCCAGCGATTACGGGTATATCAGCCTAAACGTTTATATAGCAATTTGCTCAGATATCCGATAACTACAGATTATTCAACTCGATGAGGATATTTAGTGGCGTGCAATGCAACTAT
This sequence comes from Cyrtodaria siliqua, assembly GCA_037043455.1. Taxonomy (NCBI): domain Eukaryota; kingdom Metazoa; phylum Mollusca; class Bivalvia; order Adapedonta; family Hiatellidae; genus Cyrtodaria; species Cyrtodaria siliqua. The sequence goes on from JAWPHD010011853.1 coordinate 62,005, forward strand.
ATACATGTTTGTATTGTTGAACGAAAGGGAACAAGTAAAATGCGTAAGGCATAACGTAAATACATCACTATGTAGAGAATTATAAACTTACCCGCGTATTCCACATATGTTCCATATCTTGTATATACTTATTTCCTAAAATATCCTTCAAATAATCCAAAATCACACACGTATTATACATGTATACATATACAGAGAGCGTGTATCAGTAGCCAATAGTATGACACGTGGAATACGTGATCAAGTGTTGACTCGGGGACAGGGAGAAATTATTGTTTACAATGAGACACTTGAAGGATAATTATTTCTCGCAAATCGTAGTTTTCAGGATGTGAGGAAGGGGTATATACATGAATGTCGCCCATCCGTCTATCCTTCAGTTGCCCTTTTCAATTCCGGAGCTTCTTGGGAAAATTTCACAATTCGTAAAAAAGGGATCGCTCTTGCGTGCGAGCTTTTGTGGGTGCGTGCCTAAACCGTGCTTGTGTGCGTGTTATTATGCATATGTTTGTTAATATTTAAATCGGACGAATTTGAAAGGCATTTGAATACTACTTCTTCATAAAAAGAAAATTCATAAGAAAAAAAAAATTCAGTGCTAAGGCCTGGACTAGAACCCCGTCCGCAACGGCGAAAGCATGCTAAGACAGCGCGTTTACCTATTGCGCTACGGAGGCCGATTAACAATGTGGTATAAATTAAGTTACTTAACATAAAAATGCTCAATCGCGAAGACTGCTAATATCACGGTGGACAGACGTAACGGACCCTGGTTGCTCAAAACTGCGTTACCTAGATTCTGGTTGCACTTGTAACGGACCCTGGTTGGTAAATGGACACTGGTGTCAAAAAGTTCGAACATAAAGATACAGTATCGTATGTATAAGAAAAAAACTTTATACGACGGAACTTCGAATATCATATCCTTCGAAATGCATTTTCTTATTTACAACAAATGCAGAATAATTCCTAACAAGCTTACTCTTAACCGGTCGATACAAAGTTGATGACTTTAAAAAGCCAAACTTCCATATGTTCTCTCTGACTGATTTAATGTGATCCCAAACTGGTTTGCAACTGCTGTTGTTCAATAAAGATAACTGTTTAGTCTAAAAATCTGCAAATATTTACATCATGTCTAAATTTCAGAGCACCGGACCCTGGTTGCTTTGTAAAAAATGCTTGAGATTCTGACAACAATCTTTATCTTTGGCACCGGATCCAGATTGATATATATCTTCAGATTAAAGAGAAAACGACGATCGGGAATATGGCTCCACCAAAACAAACAATAAAAAAAAAACATCTATTGGTTGCATGGTGTTTTAAGTCATCTTCAGCACATTTTAGGTTATATATGATGGTCGATTTTTTCGTGGGGGAGGCAAGGCAGACCAGTACTGCATGCCTCATGAAATCTGGGAACGAGCTGGATTCGTACCCACGACCGTAGCGGTGAACTTGAAACAGTGCCTCACCAGTCTGGACCACCGGTACTAAAATCATGCGGGAGCATGATGGAAAATAAAAAAAGAACAGCCCAATATTGAATGTAGAGGGTGTGATCTTGTTATAGTGATAGAATCTGGTGGCGAGTTTGGCTAAATGCATCTATGTCGTACAAGGTACAATACTAAAGAAATGTACTCCGGACCTACGTTCGTGTATATACATTTGCGCCTTCTCTCTTCACGACCTGTCTTCCGTCGACAGTACCCTAAAATAAACTATGGGCCCGCAGTAGACATTAACCAAACTAACTCACCCCGCAGCGCGCTGCATGATGGTTTATGTCGCCGTTTTACACGACAATGACCTCAAACAATTTTATATTTGTAACCGGAGGCCCCGGGTTCAATTCTCCGTGGTGCCACTGAGTTTCGTCGGCGTGTTCTTGGGCAAGACACTTTCCTTTAGCCTCGTCTGTCGGATAGGGACGTAAACCGGGCGGTCTAGTGTATCGGTCTGTCCTCCGAGCACGTTAAAGAACCATAGGAATCTATTCGATAATAAGAGTAGGGCAGGGTTCCCAGATTCCTATGTATCCTTCCTCTCTCTTTGGGGCGGCTCTAAATAACCTATACTGTGTTGATGATCCGATAAACAACATTTAATATTTAAAAAAAAAGGTTTATTCAAAAGGCATTATCTTAGAGCACGCAGCTGTGTACACACTGTCTGTAAAAATCCGAAAATTAAAAAAACACAAAAAAACACACAATCAAATGAAAAAGTAGTGGCGAGAGAATATAAGTATTCAGACTATATCATCAACATGTCAGCGTCAAATAAGATATAAAATAGTTGGAAAAAACGAACCACAGCGTATCTGGGAATGAAACAATATTTATAGCCGGTCTCCCAAAAGAAAGGAAGGATACATACAAATCCGAGAAGCTGCCATAATCTTACTTACGAATATATTTTCCTTTGAGCAAATTGTTCCAAGGATAGACTCAGAAACACAGAACCGGTGTACATACCAATCGGACGGACGAGAATAAAGGAACATGTTTTACTCAATAATACACAGAAGAAATCGACATGCGGCGATAAGGCTTCATCCGGGTCAAATGCAACGTGCTATCAAGTAGACCACGCCAGCACCCTTGAAGTGTACGAGTACCTCGCTGATGTTTGGAGGGTGAAAACTCGTTAAATGTAAAAATCTTTAAAATATCTCAGCACATTGTTTTTTTCCATAAGTTGACCCCCGCATAAACCCCACCCAGTTGAAAAGGTCGCAGCTTTATCTTCCACCGCTGATATCAGACCGAGATATTTCGAACAGGGGAACATATCTAGTCGTTTTGGACTAGGGGACTAGGGGTCTTTTCAAGCCCTAGTCCTTAGCAGGCGGCAAAATTCGAGCACGCTGGTAGCCGCAACAGATCGTCACTGACGAAATGTATCACTGCGCTAACAGACAAAGAGAGCGTCAGCTGTCATTTTGATTGGGTGTTCATTCGCATAAAAGAGATAAACACATCCCACTCACTGTATGCATATTCATAGGGGCCCTGGCCTTGTGTATAGAAGAAATAGTTCTCCGGATCAGACAAATACCATCTAAATCGTAAATAAGCTGTGGAAAATGGAAAGAAAGTTGAAGAATGTGATGTTTGAGCCTATTCTTTTTTTCTACTAAGACAAGAAACAAGATAATATGTTTTATCTCGAAATATAATAAATCCCGTTTGGACCCCGTACACCTAGCTTTGCAATCCTGGGATAAAGTAGCTCATTTGCATATTAATGTCGAAAGGACCAATGCTTCCGAGCAAAAGCAGTTATTTTTCAGCAAAATTGTTTTAATAGTTTACCTGTTTTTACCCGCCAGGGTCCTTTACATGAGTAACCAGGATCAAGGTAACGCTGTTTTGAGCAGCCAGTGTCCGTTACGTCTGTCCACCGTGAATTTAAACCATTGCTTTTCAACACATTGCTTTTCCAGGTCCGAAGCTACACTGGGGCACACAGAGGTATTTGTCTTGGTTGAATTTTGGGAATGTACATACTTTACATAAAAACAACTATATACTAGTATATAAGGACCCTGGGGGAAATGCAACACATTGAAGGAAATTAAAACAAAATCTAGGGTGGAGAGGGAGGTTAATGCCACTGGACACTAACATGAGGGATATGCCTCGGTTAAATTTCAGGGCTGGTTACGGGCCAGTTTTCATTCAAAATTACTTTACAAATCAATAAACTTAGGAAAGGTTAATTACTAGTATTTGAACTTAATTGTTATACAGAACTTTCGGTTTTTAGTTAACACTTACCCTGTCTTACAGACGGAAGCTGAGACATCTTTCATATTTTCTTTGATTTTGAAATATTATCAATCAGAATTTTAATGTTCAGATTGCCAATTCATACATTCGTTTTTTTTTTTGTTTTTTTTCGTGAAAACATCAATATTGGGCCCCACTCCGAAACATTGGGGTGTGGAGTCCTCCGGCTCTTACGCCTATGTTTATAAGACTATATAGAAACTCTCTCTCTATCTCACTGCTTCCACCCCACTCCTTCCTTTTTTCTCTGTATCTCTCTTTCTCTGTGTGTATGTCTCTCTCTCTTTCTCTCTTTCTTTCTCCCTCTTTTTGACTCTCTATGCCTCTCTCTCTCTGTCTCTGTGTCTCACTGTATCTCTCTATCCATTTTATTTTTAATTTCAAAATTTCAATTCAGGCATAAATTAAGAGGAATTCATTAACATTATGTTGATTTATAATCTACTAATATGTGTAAACCATGCATGCATAACTTCACATAACAAATACTATATCTCCATCTTTACCATTAGTTACGAGCCTCTACCAATATTACAATTTCGATAAACAATGTCTCCCTTGTGTTTTGTGTCAATATACACTACACATAAACACACACACACACACACACACACATAAAAATGGAGGATTATTTGTATATAATAGTTTCTTTGATGCAACGCGATAGTTGGAAAGGCTACGTTTAATAATAGGTATTGTTTTGGATTATATATAAATATGGACTTAAAAGGTTGTTTGAGTAAGTACATTTATAGCTTCCTTTTCAATTTCTAATGACTTGTATTTCCTATTAGGTCTTTCTACTGAAATTCCGTCTGCTAAAATCCACTTTTATACCCGTTATAAGACCAGTGGTCGATTCACAAAGTACCTGAAGCGTCTCATACAGTACCGCCTTATCTCATTAATATTCAGTGAATTTAGGTGGTGCGCATGTTGTATATATGAACCCACACGTATACAGTAATCACTTAGTACAACATGCGTAATAACCGTTAGATTTGTTCAGTTCTAGTGTGCCTTTTACCGGGATTGTGTAGCTTTAAATAAATTTACAAAATCAAACGCCTACCCTTTACCATTAGAAGATGACCTATTGGCCCTTTTAGGGAAAGCTAAATACTTCTCATTACTAGACCTCAAATCAGGTTATTGGCAAGTAGCCATGAACGAAGATGATATTGAAAAGACAGCTTTTGCTTGTCATAGTGGGCTGTTTCAGTTCAATGTCATGCATTTTGGGTTAACCAATGCACCAGCTGTATTTCAAGAACATATGTCACATGTTCTTGCTGGGTTAGGCAGTTACACAACTGCTTATCTTGATGACATCTTGATATTCAGGTCTACACTTGAAGTACATTTGGCTCACATTGAAAAAGTATTTCAACGGTTAAGGCAACATCGTTTAAAATTGAAGTTAAAGAAATGTAATTTTCTAAAAGCTGAGACTGAGTATTTAGGCTTTGTTATCAATAAAGACGGAATTAAACCTAATCCAAAGAAAGTGGAAGTCATAAAATCGTTACCTGCGCCTACCTGTGTAAAAGAGGTACGCAGCTTTATTGGTATGTGCAGTTATTATCGTCGATTTATTCCAAAGTTTTCGGAAATAGCACAACCAATCATAATTCTCACAAGAAAATATGCTAAATTTAAGTGGGACGCTAACTGTCAAGAGGCTTTTGTAAGTTTGAAGAACAGTTTAGCGATATTACCAATGTTAGGATACCCTGACCCAGGAAAATCTTATATCCTTTATACGGATGCAAGTAACAGTTGCATAGGAGCTTGCTTGACACAGCCAGTTGATGAACCAACTGAGGCTGTTCCTGGTATAAAAAATGAAAAACCCATTCACTTTTTGTCTCACAAGTTGAGTGATACCCAATGTCGTTGGTCTACTATCGAGAAAGAAGCTTTTGCGATCCATTACGCTTTGCAGAAGTTAGATCATTTTTTACATGGGGCGACCTTCATAATTAGGTCAGATCACCTTCCATTGAAATATCTGTTAGAATCCCCTATGCAAAATAAGAAAATTCAAATGTGGGCTCTCGATATTGCCGGCTATGACTACAATTTAGAGTTCATCCCAGGGGTGAACAACAGTGTCGCAGATATGTTATCCCGGTTGCCCTTAGATGCTGTACCAGAGGCTGTCGAGGGTTATGACCCTGACATCAATGATAACACCTATCATATTAATGCACTGAATTCGAATAGGTTTGAGCCAAGAAGGTATGTTAAGTGCAATGTTAATATTGAAGATCATTTGCAGAAACCTAAGATCGAACCTGGCATAGACATGGTAACTGAACAGGAAAAAGATGAAATTTTAGTCGAAATCAAGGCTGGACTTCGAAATGACAAATTAACACCTACCTTAGCAAATAGGCATGTTATTCACGATGATATATTGTACTATATCTCAAACGCTGATTCAGATCCTATCTTACGTCTTTATCTCCCAAGTCACTTAAGACCAGAGGTTATTCAGCAAATCATGACTCTAACGGTCATATGGGTGTTGACAAGACATATGACACAATTAAACAGAAGTATTATTGGCCAAACATGTTTAAAGAACTGCTAATGTCTCTAGTTGTGTTACCTGTCAAACCAGAAACTTGCAAAAGATCAAACCTCCATTACAAGGAACCGATATTCCTCCGTACGCTTTTGCAAAGGTAGCTGTAGACGTTTCTGGCCCATACCCAACATCAATGTCTGGTAACAAGTACATCGTAAGTTTTATCGACCTATTTTCTAGCTTTCCCGAAGCATTTCCCGTGCCCGATAAGAGCGGTGCGACAATCGCACATTTGATAATTGATGAAATATTTCCAAGATACGGGACATCGATGGCTCTCGTCTCAGACAATGGCGGCGAATTTATAAATAGAACTGTTAAAGAGACCCTGGCTACTTTGAACATTCATCATATTACTACGTCCTATTACCATCCCCAGAGTAATAAAATAGAACGATACCACCGCGTGTTAGGTGATATTTTAGCAAAGAAATTGAAGGATAATTTAAATACATGGGATGTGTATTTGAATCAAGCTTTGGCTGCAATTCGCTTTAATGTCAGTGAGTCGTTGACATTTTCACCATCCTTTCTATCATACAATAGGGATGTAGTGTTGCCGATAGAAACAATTATCAAACCACGCAGAAAATATGTGGGTGAGGATATGCATAAGATTGCGTTGGAACAACAACATAAATCATTTTTCTTAGTTCATCAAAATCTTAAAGATGCAAAACGCCGACAAGCCAAATATGCAAACAAAAATACTAAGCTAGTCACTTCTGAAGTTGGGGAACCCCGTCTATTATAAAAACCACACTCGAAAGAGCAAATTAGAATCAAAATGGCGTCCTTATTATCGCATTATCAAACAAACCACACCTGTCACATACATTATCAAAAGCCAGCTCGATGGGTCTGTCACTAAGGTACACGCACACCACCTACGTTTAGCTAATGTGGATGAATGGCAGATACCAACAGATAAGTTAAGTCATCCAATTAGGAAAGCTAATTATGTAGTTCCACCGATAAGCGATCATACTTCAAACCCCACCTCAGATACATCTGACAGTAATGATGACGATGAACTGCCATTAGCTCAATTAGTCAAACATTACCGCCAAGAACGTAATAATTCTGACGATGAATCTGACATCCCTTTGATGGAATTACGTAAACGCATTCGTGCGCAACAGAACTCAGATCATGAAAACTCTAATTCTGACACCAATGTTCCTAATTTGACACCTCCTTCTTTTTCGTCAGATGATAAGGAGATTGTTAAAATGGAAACAACATCCATCTCATTTTCATCAGGTGCCACCAAAATGAGGGAATCAGATTCGGATAACATGTCAATTAGTTCAGATGAGCCAGATAAAAAGGGAAATGAAATTTCTGTTATCTCACGCAAGAAGCGTTTTTCACGAAAAAAATCCGACAGACAGACACAAAGTGAGAAAAATGAGGAAGGTGGCAACAGCCATCAAAGCAATTAGTGATTTGCTTTAGGCTTCAAATTTTAATTTTAAGTTAAAAATCATATTTCTGTATGGTTCAGAAAAGCTGAGAGTAATATTTTATGAGTATTAAGTACTATTACGCCATGCAAACATAAAGCAGATTCAACAGTGAACCCTGACCTCTTAAGCTTCCAAATAACAATACAGTCATTCCAATGCAACACCATATTGGGGAATTGAAAACTCAACCTTTCAAAATTGGAGATTTTCATTTGGGACAACTGCCTTAATAGCTCTGGTCACTGGGGATAAAAATGTAAAAACTCTGTTCTGCCAAAAGTTTTGTGTGAGTATACGGTGAACTCTCAGAGAAGACTGAGGGGTTTAGATGCCGGCTCAGATTCCGGGCAGCATGTTTTGCGGAAAAGGGGTCAGCAACCCTTTCATCACGTGAAAAGCCAATGGACATAACATACCGTCTGATCTTCACGACACGGTATCTGTGTAAATATCCGGATATATCGATATATGTAGAAGTGTGGACACATGTGTAATACGAGACATTATGTAATTGTGAACATTGTATACTAATATATATACTTATAGACACTGGTGTATATAAACTGGTGACGTCAGTCAAAAATGTTGAAAATAGAACATGTGTAATTTAGACGGACTAACAGTGGTTTAGCCCGAATGCTACCCCATACATACATAACTTTTACAATATTCAAGTATTTGCACCAATGTGTGTAAATATGACCCTGTCGGAAATTAATAGGAATTGTTTTTGGAAAACAGTACACCTTTATCTTTGCTGCAGTCAATTACCTGTGTTACAGAAGAGGAACAACTGGACGCTAATAGACGCTAATCGTTTACCTATAGATAATTGGAATTTCGGTACCAGTCGTTATCAGCAACAGGTGTTCGGAATTACCCATAGGAATTTACATGCTGATATTCTACAGAGTAGATCGATTAATAAACTCTCTGCATACAACTTTAAAGGGACTTGCGGTTATCTAAAATGGTACGACAAACAAATGGGACGATGCCATGGAACACGTTCTTCTGAGGGCCGATGGTGTAACGTTTGGGGAGCCCAACTGGACAATCCATGACGATACCGGGACAACGATGGCAGTGGACGTGGCCATATATATAGACGCTTTGCAGTGATTATTGTGACTAACTTTTGTGCTGTAGCATTTACATTTACCGTGGATTAATAACTTTCTCTATTCAATGTGTAACTGGATTTATTTATATGTATACAGTGACTAATGGCACAAACATTTAATCTTGCATTTTAGTCAAAGAACTTGATTAGAACTGTTAAATTTCATTATAACATTTCAAATAAAATATGGAAGGAATTTGTAACACTACCATACCCTTTAATAAGTAATAATAATATTTTAATAACAAGTAGTAGAAGTATATCACAGTTAATAGTAAATGACCATTATTCTACAATTTGGGATTTGCCTCTCATATTGCAGATATTATATTAGCTTACTCAGGTATACAGGGTAGGCGGAGTATAGCGTTGATCCAATTCAATAAATGTGTCGAAATCCAATAATATTATGGCACGTGCATGCAGGTATATATTGGTAGTTTTAAAGAGTCTGTGAGAGTCTGTGAGAGTCGGAGGTTGTTAGATATTGTCTGAGAATGTAGAGATTTGATGAGTAACATCTGTTAGAATAAATAAACACTATACGGATCAGAAATGGGGTAGTTTTAAAGATTATTAAAACGTGTGTTTAAAAGGCTGGACTTGTTAATTATTAATGCCCTGGTGACATAGAGTGTTACAAGGCTTTTAGGGTGTGTAGGCCCTCTAGGTGATTCATCAGTCCTCAGTTGAGGAACTAAACCCACAACCTCGTTGGAGGTTATTCATCACCACATCCTCATAGATATTCATCGCGTCATCAACCCTTATAGAAGGCATTTGATGAAAATCACCAATCATTGTAGTCGCGCATCATTCTCTGTAACGTTTGTGAACTTCAACATTGTTGTAACTGCAACAACACTTTAGTGTCATATATAGTCAGTCGGCACATTCAGTATTTGTGATATACTACGACGTCTTAAACGAGAACAGACTTTTTCATATTTCAATCTGTGTATTCGCTTGTTTTTCTTGATAATTGTATATATATTTAACATATTTTAAAAGTTTCATTGAACTTATGTAAATGCATCATCACCGTCGTTGATTTGTTTGAGTTAGTCCCAACCACTAGGGTCATCTTGCGACACTACTGCTCTCTACCTCTCTCTTTTTACAAGGGTCAATGATGGCCCAGTGAATAGAACGTTTGAGTCTAATACGGAGATCACGGATTAGGGCCTCCCAGGCAACACTGGGTTACTTCTGTGTATCCCGAGGCAAGATAGTTCCTTTAACATCGTCTGTCCGATAGCGACAATAACCATGTTATCCCGTGTATCGGAGATGATCCTCCGAGAACGCGAAAAAAGCTATAGGAATATATTCGATAGTACATGTAAGAGAAGGGCATGGTTCACAGAGCACCCTAGAACCTGGTTTAACCCCACTGTGGCAAATATTTCCACTGACCGTTCCAAGGCGGTAGCCCTATTGTCAACCCTTTTGTGTTTGCGGCGTCATATGCCTTTATTCTTTATTTACATTGCCATTCATGTTTGCCTTTTGCGTGTTTTTGGTTTACTGTGTTCTGTGAAGTCTGCATTTCCTGTTCGACTTTTATACTTATTTCTGTGTCACATCTCTGTCTCCGTCTCTCTCACTCTCTCTCTCTCTCCTCTCTCTCCTCTCTCATCTCTCTCTTCTCTCTCTCTCTCTCTCTCCTCTCTCTCTCTCTTCTCCTCTCTCTTTAGGAGTGATCGAAGTGAACAATGGTTTGATGAGACATTGAAGAACTTATTTTTTCGGTAAACGGTGCTAAATAACGTAATGTTGTATGCCGAGGATAGGAGGCGTTAGAGATTTTGCTCTTACATACAACCGCTCATGAACATACTCAATACAATCGAGCCTGCTACTTATTCTCCTGGTTATGTTTGTTGCTTACAAAGGATTTCCCTTTTCAATACTTATTAACATTCACACTTGCGTACAGTATTGCGGCTGTAAAATGTCGTCCCGTACTACAAATCGTCCCGAGTAAGAGGCGGTACTACATACATTACCTCTCATAAAAAAATCAATGAAACATAGTCTGATACTTTATCATGTTTATTATTATTATCGTATTTTTTATTTCAGAGGATCTCCATTTCCACCTCCTTGTTACTTTTAAATCATTTAAATATGAATGAAGTTCTCCAATCAATTTAAAAAGTATGACATGAATCCAGTCATATGTTTTTTTGTACATGCAGGTGGAAGTACACTAAAAATCAATCAACCCAGTTTTGAACGTATCACTGTCGATGAAGTCTCCTTTCATACTTTTTCATTGATAATCCACGCATTAAGAGCATTATTATTGCTGTATATTTTTACCTTTGATAAACTATCCCTTATATGACAAACTGTCACTCGTTCCATATCACGTTCTATATCAGCGCTCATTTCAACAGTTCGTACTTAACAAACATCTTTACGATCGTCTTGTTTGCATCAACTAATTAAAAATAAAAAATATCAGAAATTGTAATACACTATTTATATGTTGTTTAACACTTCGTCGTACCGAGAGTGTTTTTTATATGCATACTAACCTCGTCATTGAGTCGAGATGATTTGACCTCTCTCATTAATCTCGCCTTCCTTTTCTCCATAATGCCGGAATATTAATTGTTTTTATATGTTCATACATTCTAAATACATATATCAGAGAAAAATAAATGTGTACAATTTCAAATGAATTATCATCCGTAGTGAGTTGATTTCATCTTTAATACAACGATATATGAAATATTTCAAAATACTATTTAGTGAAACGATATTGAGAATGTCCCTTTAAACGTTATTTAGCAGTTGTCAGTCGTTATCTCGGATTCCGCTCGCTGCCAATCAAACACTTTAATTATCGTGAAGACTTCTGATTGGTCATTAATATTTACACCATGTTTCCCAGATAGTGTACCAATATATGTAATGCTATGATCTTGTATTCGATATCATAGATAGCGGAAAGGTATGTAAATTCAGCATATTGTGTTAAAATGTTATTTTTTATACGGTGGTGATCTGAATCTGGAGACACTTAAATGGAAGAATTATGATTAGTTGTCTTGGCTAACATACAGTACTTGTATGCAACACTTCTTACATGGTAGCAATTCAGTAATTCTGCTTTTGTGTCACCTTAATCAATTTAAGTTGAAGGATTTTAATATAAAAAAAACTATGAATACAAACTTAATTACACTGGTACTAATAGTAATATTTACATATATTCTAAGTAGCTATGGCGACGGGTGCAACGGTTGGACAACTACACATTGATTTATGTGGATTAGCATTGTCGTCTGCTGGGGATTGTTCCGGTTGCCTTAACAATACCGGTTTAGCTAAAACAACACAACCTATGTGTTGCAATGCATGAGAGACTAAACACAATTCCGAATTGCGTTATAATCTAAAATTAACTGATATCGAACTATTCCGAACCATGTGATGTACATTGTGCAATCATCGCAAACCTATATCTCAATATATCACTTCACAGTCAACAGAACCGTCTACAACATCAGTGTCAGTAACTGTAGCAACAGATACATTGACAGAAACTACATCACTAGGCACTACATCGACAGGCGTTTCGTCGACGACAGACGTTTCATTGGAAAGAAACTACAACGAGAGAGATTACATCGGCAAAAGTTACGTTATATAGGAGTACTTGTATTGACGGGAACTTCGCCAGAAACTGTTGACCAGATGAAGGACACAAATTCCATACAAATCAGTTTTTGTAAGTGCATTTTGTAACAGGTGTTTAATTATCCTTATTGTAACTCTGGTCTGTTGTTTATATTATTGACTTTATCGTCATTGTGTTGTTTATGTGCTAAGTATATACGCGTTTTGTTTTGTAATTAGATTATGGTCACTAAATATATTCGTATACTCGACTACAATATACGCGCTTTCCCCCCATCGTCCTAACAAAATCATCCGATCAGTTTCGACAAACTCAAGCATTGTCTGCTTGTTTGTAAACACTTTAAAAAAGAAAGAACAACACATATACATTCATACTATGTTAAATGGCCAAACACAATTAAATTTGAGGAAGTAATGAAGACAAATAAGATACAAAATCCTAAGAATTTAAGTGTGTTTATATATATTGTTTTGAAAAGGGCAAACCCTAGCTACACAAGTTTAACTCGATTGCGTTGAAGTTACAAATTTATACCTATCTTGAGTGATCCTTATTATTATATTTTTGCCAGTGAAAGTATAAATAGTTGGTATTTGGTAATTATTGATTCAAACTGTATACGTATATGCTACTCTAGATTTTCTCTTGTTGTCGGTTATGTAAACTAACATATGATTAAAACAATAATAACATTCTGGTAGATACAAATCCGAGAGGACTTACCAAAAAAGTATCCAAATGGTACACTGTGATATTTTTTTGAGGTATTTTATGTGTCAATGACTTTTATTTGAATGAAATATGTTTAATTGTCGATGCCAATTCCATTTATCGAAAGGCGTTCTGAATTAACCACTCATGAACTGATGACCTATCAACGAGACACTGTCAATTATTTTAACAATTGAAAAGGTCACTCCATGCTGCATGCTTTCTTAGCGACGTTTATTTATTTATACTCAACACATGACTATGGCTAATTGAAACTGGCACTCTCGAGGCATAACGGTATGGGGCGCCGTTTTACTATTTATTCAGTATTTTGTGATTTCAAGAATTCATTTCTTGATATCAAAAAATCGAATTATTGATATCAAGAATTCGATTTTTTGATATCAAGAAATGATTTTCTGATATCACAGAATGTATTCTTGATATCAAAAAAATCGAATTATTGATATCGAAAAATCAGTCCAATTTTTGACGCTCCACCATTTCGCTGTGCACTAGTGTGGAAAACAATTTAAATTCTTTTCATTTCCTGATATCAAGAATTCGAATTTTGATATGAAGAATCAGACTGATTTTTTGATATCAAGAAATACATTTTTGATATAAAAAAATCGATTTATCGATATCAAAAAATCGAATTCTTGATATCAATAATTCGATTTTTGATATCAAGAAATGAATTCTTGATATCACAACATACTGATTCATTTCGCGATATCAAACAATAGATTTTTTGATTTCAAAAAATAATTCTTGATATCAAAAAATAATTCTTGATATCAATAATTCGATTTTTTGATATCAAGAATTAAATGAATTCTTGATATCATAAAATACCGAATAAATAGTAAAACGGCGCCCCATATAACGGAACATTTCAAATGCATATTGTAAATATGTAAGATTAAATGTATGTTTATTTTTTGACATATTTCAAATATTGTGACCATATTTGCCTGTGTGCATATTGAACTACATATGGTTAACGATGAATTGACAGTGTTATGTGACGTCGTCTTTCTCCTAACAAATACATTATTTTGATAATCATGATGTCCAACAAAATAGTGATAAATGTACCCATTTCAAGAGACACAAATGTTGGAAGTTGTTCTTCCACTTTATAGGCACTACATAACAGCGATTAATTTAAGCTACTATACAACTGAGTGTTAATTTAGTTAGTTATACTACTATTTATATATTTATCCTGTTTTGTCAATAATTTGGAAGTACATGTTCAACTTTATATTACTCAGATTGCATGATTTTTAAAAAAATAACCTCTTCAATTATCTTCGCTGTCGCTTATTCTCCATATTGATTGTTAAATATGTTGTGTTTTTTTTCTTTACTTCCATTGCTGTTTACATACGTAAATCTTGAAAAAAAATAGTTTAAACTGAGTTGAATGTGAACAACATTCTAAAGAGGTTTACCTCCTTTCGGTTTATATGTGTCGGTTTACGTATGCAAGACACATTTCTTAGGATCTTTACCTGTTTATATGTAAATACCATGTGTTGTTATAGTTCAGTTTACTTTCAGTTGGTTATATGGATGTGATTGTGGATGATCAAGAATGGATCATCATTAGATTCTCATAAACAAATCAGTGTGTACATTTACATGTGCCAATGATCATATGGTGGGGTTGGGCGCGCTTGCGTTTTTTAAGTTGATCGTGTCACCTATAAAGACATCATATATTATATGGCCACATAATTGTGCTATAAGAATAACACGTTTTTTTTTATATTACAGGTGAGGTAGTGTCGGCATGTATGTTTTTATTGGGATTAATATCGGCGCTACCTTCGGTCGGTCCCATCTGCTTTGTTCTACACAGACGACATAAGAAGGAACACATGATGGTGACACCAGTAAATGTAAGAAAAATATCTAGATACAAACTCGCACAAACGAAAAGTTAAGAAAAACGGAAGCACACGTATCTAACGATTTAGCATTGACAGTCCCCGGGTATGTGGACGTTTATAATTTTCGGAACGAACAACGATTTTCGGTAAAGCAACATCAAGAGCTAGAGTTGAGTTGGATGAATGAATTGATTCTAAAGACGTAGGACTGCCGGGTACGGACAGAACATTTTGAGTAAAACTGAATATCTACAAATGCAACAGACTCTATGGGGTACTAATTACACATGAGTTTAATTTTATGTGTATTATAGAGTAAAAACAAATGATGACAATGCGATGGCTAATGAATTTCCTCGCCTTTTTGGCAAATGACTTTCTGGTTACCGCATGTTTATCCCTTTGTGATGCACCCAGTTTACTTCCATAAAGTTACATATTATGATTGTTCAATGACATTTGTTTTTGAATGGCAAAAGCTATATATTTCCTGTTTGACTCTGCTCTTAATATTTATTGACCTATATCTCTCAGAATCTGTATAACGTATTAAATGATCTATTGCTTAATCATTTAAGTAATAGATATAGTATGGCCTCATTTAAACATCGTGCTGAGAATAGCCCATGAAGTTGTTTAAACCAACCAACGAAATGTGGCTTTCTAGGCTATTGTCTTTTGTTATTTATATATACAAGAGCATCTTTGTGTTTTACTTATATTGCCTATTAATGCTGCCTTGTTGGTTAGGAGAATAGTTCATGGGCGGGGATTTCTTTATTTACACTGTCCCGTTTTATTGGGTTGACAGTAGGGCGAGTGTGAAGTTTGGTGCACCCTAGAACCTCGTTTAAAACCCCAAGCGGCCTTTTTTGCTACTGGCCGTTCAAGGCGTAGCCCTATTGTCAACTCTTTTGTGGTAATGATGTCTTATTTGGCCTTTTATTCATCTTTAATTTTGTTCTCTGTTTCTATGGGTGTTTGTGGTAGACTGTCGTCCTTAAATGCTGCTTTTCCTATTCGATTTTTATATCTATATACATTCGGTTAACAGCAGCATTTCATACATACAGTATATACCGCAAAGTCCGGAGTTGCGTTTCTGTTTTCCTTTAGTATACAATGGATACTCACCATTCCAAAATAGATAGGCAGCGCGAGATAGTGAGGTATTCTTTGAATACTTTAGATAAAGATGTGCGAGAGTTCTTGTACTTATTACATGAAAGTACAGTTGACGTCTGATGTACGAAAGAGTTATCTCAAATGAGGGTAACACCTATCTAACATGACTAGAAATGAGAAAAAATATGGTAAAACTAGGTAAATGATGGAAATGTGTTATCAGAATGGTTGTAATGGCCAACAAAACCGTTAAGGACGTGAGAAAGTCAACTGCCATAAAAAACCTCCCTCAAAAAGCATAACCTCGTGTTATGACGCGTTTTCTTCTTTTGCAACGGCAAACGTGACAGTTGTATCAAAGGCTTGGTTTGAATTTCAATTGGTTGATGGCTTTTACATGGGTCAAATTCACTAGCAAGACGCATGACCTTTAGCAAAGACTGACGTCATTGGCTAACGATTTTTCCAAACAAACGTTTGAGAAATTAACCTTCACTAAAGACTCATGGTACTAAATATTAACCGTTGTTTGTATATAATTCAGACATGACTGATAATTGTCGATCTAAGATTAACTATAATCCACACTTAAAGCGGTAGTATCCTGATTACGATTAAACACAACATCAAATGCCGAAAGTTGACAACAGTTAATGCTGTTTTGAAAATTAATTGATAATAAAATCGTCTGTATAAGAACATTCCAACAAAGTTCGTTCTATGGTATATACACCAGGGCCTTAGTTATCGATATAGGGTTTACCGATAAGTTTAATTATAATATTTCAATTCATAGCTACCGAATACGAGAAAGAAATGCAACAAGAAAATAAAGTTTTCCTTTTTATATTGTAATTATTTAGCGGATAGATATTCAGGTCGTATTAAAACGTATTAATTCGTAAAGCACACATTTTTTCATGGGTTCCAAGTATGTCTGGTGTACCCGAAGAAACGGGGTCAGAGGGGTGAACATATATTCTTATACTATATTGATCTATGTGAAGATTGAAGAACGCGTGGGGCTATTGAGATGGCGCGAGTCGAATTGATTCTAGTTTTATTTTATTTTACGCACAAACATTATTCTTGCCTTGTCTTCGTTTACACACTGCAGGATGTCATGGGTCCCGCACAATGTATAGCAGTCTCAATCAATATACGCGATTAAGCAAATGTCTGTCTAACGAAAAAAAAAAGCCCACATCAATATTTAACTGATGCTGTTTTTCCGGTTGTGCTAGTTTGATATTACTTAACTACCGTAAGAAAAATGAAAATATATTAGGATAAGTACTTTAACGAGATATAACCATACGAAACGACATATACAATAGTTCACAATGAGTCAAAAGTTACCGAAGACGTTTTCACAATGTATTCCTTACTACAGCATTAGCTAGTTATTGCTAGCATTAAAACAAGAAACAACCACGCTATAAATCAGTCCTATTGATGATTAAAGGCCTGGACTCGATTACGACTACCGAGACTGCAATAATTTTTCAATATTTTACCGTGGTACGCCAGTGTTCCAAGTTCCATCCTCATACTCTTTTAGATTAATCCGGTCAATAAACCATTTATACTGAGGAATTTCTATAATTAGTTTACTGTGTATCATTATCTAGATGCAAGCGTTGAAGCATGTGATTTTTGTGTAGGGTTTGCGTTATATTTACCCATGGCAGTTAGTGTGCAAAACCAGAAGGTATACAAGTAAGTGGAACAGTGAAAAATAGCTTTCATCCACCACAGGTAACCATAAAAACACATTAAAACTAACAAACAAATACAATGTTAATAAAAAGCAAGGCATGGATACACAAACACAAACACGGAACGGTCCATAGGCAAAAAGTATG
>JAWPHD010011854.1:0-80239 GCA_037043455.1 Cyrtodaria siliqua
GAAGTGGATCGCCATTAATCTGGTGATTGAAATGGATCGCCATTAATCTGGTGATTGACATTAAAAAGAAAAAGATTTGCAAATATGCAAGTTACATAGAAAAACTAATCAAGATTGCCATGTTTTCACTTTGAAAGAGTAATTCACATATTGATTTTAGTTAAAATATTTCAGTATAACAATACTTGAGACAATTTTGGGATGTTACGAGAATGCACAAGGGATTTGCATTGCTTAATTTTTCATTTTCTCTTCTATTGATTTTTTAAAACAAATTATGATCCCATTGGCTGAAATGTTGTGTTAATTTCTTTTTGTTTTGCGCTGAATAATTTTAGTCAGTTGTGTCCGGTAGTACCCACCCCACAGCCCTTTAAGCTTCAAATTGCCGGGTGTCCCTTTAAGCCTATGCAATCCTTACCATTCCCTAGATATATATAACAGACTAAATTGTCCTTTATTTTAAGACTAAATAATTCACCTCAAAATAGAACATTTTAATAATAAATTACTAGAATGGTCATTAAATCTTGTTTTCTGTGTTTAATAGACACATTTGTGTCAAAGTATAAATATTACATCATTTTGCAATTTCTTAATTTGGAAGAAATAGGACTTGTAGTCAACTAGAAATAAAAGTGTTACCTAGCAACCCATTATAACGCTAACTCAATCAAGATATCTCCGTCTGTTCGATCAATGATCTCGGTTATAGCTCTGATTTAATTTGTCAGCTAAAGTGGCGTCAATAGTTTTACTTCTGTACTTTGTGTAATTTGTGATGAATAAACTGTTGGACATGTAATGAAGCAGAGATGGGTCCTGTACTAGTCGAGTCCACTCTGTGCTAGTTGTGCCTTTACCGTGGCATACATAGCAAGGGCACGAAAATTTCACTCGTCCTCTTGCCATGACGAGTGCTCATTGATGCAGAACAAATAGAAATTCAGATAAATTCTTTAACAATTTATTACCGTATTTTACCATGTATAGTACGCACCCCACTTCTCAGAGGTCAAATTTGGGTATAATTCGACGAAAATAAAAGGTTACAAAATTAAAAAAATTAAATCTAATTGCATCACGATATTTAAAGCAGAATAATACGGTATAACAACTATCTGAAAACAATTGTCTATCAATCTCCCATTAATTCCAAACCCTGCTGAAAACCTAGAAATTACACAAAGAACTGACCATGCCATACACGCCAGCTGAGGCAATGTTTTAACCGGGCGAAACCATTTTTAATTTAGGTGTTACAGATCGTCGCTATTGAATGAGAGTGGTCCATTCAATTATCTGTCCGAGACCTACACATGTTACTGCGTATTTGTAGGTTAAATCAAAAGACTAACTCATCCTCAAAAATATCAATAGAGGGTGTCGCTACTTGCGTGAACTTCAAAGGATTATAGAAATTGAATAACCCACTCTACCCGTGTTTAAAGTGTGTCTGTACTGTAGCTATTTCTGAAGATTGCAAAACGTGTGAAATTATAAACAATTTAGTGGATAACAGCAAAACAAAGGGAAAACATGATCATCCTTTATTGAAATTCTGCAACAAATATGCAAGTATTTTTTATAATAGATGTACACTTTATTCATGTCGCCATCATCGCTTTTACTGTCGTCTGCAAGTGTCGTCTGGTGCATTTAACATATGAGAGTAGAATTGTACCAGTCTAATTCATGGAAATCACAAAACAAGGGCCGAATTTCGTTCACTCATTTATTTATATTTCTACAACAAATATGCAAAAGTGTATATAAAAACAAGCTTTATAATAAACTTTATTCATTTCTAAGTCGAATTAAGTCAATAAATTACTTGTATAAAGCGAGTAAGTCTCGAAAAATTAAGTATTATCGGCATTCACAAATGTCTGTCTTTTGTCCCCGATGTTTTTATCGGCGATTTTCTCCAGTCTGACATCGATTTTATGCATATAAAATGCAAGGAAAAATGCTTATTGTATTGTTTCCTTGTATTGTATGCACCCCGCTTTCGGAAACCTTAAAAGAAGTAAAAAAACTGCGTACGATACAAGGTAAAATACGGTAATTTGACCTTCAAATATTACGTAGGACAAATAATTCAGAAATAAATGTTCCTGCCCTGAGAGCTGAAGAGCTCTTTTTACTGTAATGAGTAATTTACTCATTGGATTCAAAATGAATAACAAGGAACATGTTTAGACTAAAAAACATTTTTAATTGGTTCATGCTGACAAAATGAATGTAAATGCATCTTAAAAGAAATGACCATTCTGATTAAATAGGTGTTATTAAAATGAAACACAATATGGCCTCTGTTCTTAATATTAGACCCATGCTTAGAACAATTCTCATCACGAGTGGAATAATCAGTTCCATAGGACAATACATACAAATATAATACTCATGATTTTAAAAGTTTAGAGTATTGTAATAAGTTGATGAGTGATGGTACTCACAATATTAAAAAAATGAGGGTATTTGTAAAAAAAAAGGTATATGTGTAAACTGCTCAAATACTCAGCTTATCTACAGCTCTGGTCCCAAGTTCACAAACTTGTTGTATTTCATGCCCAAGCTCAAAACTAAACACATTTTAATTATATTTAATGGACTTGATAAATAACTTGATACTTTACACAAATAGAGATAAGCAAAAATTACAACTGTCCTGAAAGTTGCCCTGTGAAAAACATTTAATTAAAAGCAGTTGTAGATAAAAGGTGAAAAACATTTTGTAGATAAGAGAAATATTAGCTTGAAATGGGGCTTAAGTTTGTTCGTGAACATGGGACCTGGTTTTAAGAATTTCATGAATGCTCGCTCACTTGTCAAGGAATCAAAGCAAATCTATCTTGTTCTTTATTTAGTTACAAATGTTTGCTTTCATGCCTCAATTTTTTGTGTACTCAGTATCTTACAAATAAAAATGTTTGTTTGGCATCCATCAGATGAGGATGTTCCTGGGCTTTTTTTGAAAAAATTGGGAAAAGGCCTAGGCCTGCTGATTTTGGGGAAAATAAGTGCAAGATAGTCAAAATATGGGGGTAAAACGTCATTTTCATTATTTAAGTTAATGGGTTTTTTAAAGAGAAAAGTTTCATTAAAATGTATGTTTTAGGTTTAATATCAATCAGGTATTTCATTGGGTATTTATTTTAACATACAAACTATGGAAAGTCTGTACAAACTATGGAAAGTCTGTACAAACTATGGAAAGTCTGTACAAACTATGGAAAGTCTGTCACTTTTATTTAAAGTCCCTATCCCACCAATAACAGCCATATTTTACAACATCTGTACACCGTTTCTTAACCTACTGATGACTAGGTATATATATTATTTACGCATTTTGATAAGCCAAACTCTGTCGACACAATATAAATGGCTTTAGACACCCAGACCACTGCCTAATGGTGTTTTACATCATTTTCAGCACATGGAAGGTTATATATGACGGTCGATTTTTTATGGTGGGGGTAGGCCACCCACTTTTCCTGGGTAGAACCAGTACTGTACACCTCCCGCCATCCGTAAGAATCGACACTTCCTCACAAGTCGAGCTCCCAGTGGGATTCGAACCCGCAGCGGTGAGAGGCAAAGGTTTACCCAAACTGAAACATCGAATTAAGCATTACCAACGCATATTCAATCACGGGTATTTTAAAAACCCTTGAATAAACCTATACGTTTAATTGGCACATATACATTATTATATGACCTAATAAAACCTGGCCAGAGTTTTGATAAACGGTTTTGTAATGAAATTTTGCTTTTATTTGAGGGTTAGTTTGTTTAAAAAAAATAAATAATAATTTCAGATTGGGATTTTTTTTAGTGGTTTTCGCAGTTGGGGAAGAGGTCGAACTTCAGCCCCTGTTATATAAGTTTAAAAGGCCCTGTGTTCATTGGGTGGCTATCCTTTCTGGAATTGTAAAGAACATGAGGAATCCTGTGGTTATTAACTGTAGGCGGTCCTAGATATCTTTTTATCCTCTCGCCCTAATTAATGTTCTGATGAGCCATTCTACAACATGAATATTTAGTATACCATGTGTTTCTCTCTTTTCAGATTTTTGGTAAATTTGGTAAAGTTCTGAAGATGATCATTTTCACCAAAAACAGTAAGTTTCTGATTTACATGTGTTTGTATCTCAAGCTTGTGTATTTATTTTCACCAAAAACAATAAGCGTATTTCTGATTTACATGTGTTTGTATCTCAAGCTTGTGTATTTATTTTTACCAAAAACAATAACTGTATTTCTGATGTACAGGTGTATGAAACACAAGTTTGAGTATTTGTTATGGAAAGCAAAATGTTTTGATTATTTACACATTTTCTGAAACAATTACAAAGAAGTTATTCATAATAAATGAAGCTATAGTTGGAGTTTGTGGTTCTGTTATTAACTAATCATGCTGTCTGTACTTCCTGCTTTTCATTAAAACTGCATGTTGCAATTTAGATAATGCCATCTAAATAGATTTGTGAAACACAAACTGAATTTGTATTTAATCCACCGGGAGACATTGTCAAATTTTACGCATGAAATTCGACTGAATAACAAGCTTAATTTCTGAAAACGGCATCCGTACTGGATGTATTATTGCGTTATGATCTGTTTAAGTTTTATGCTTTAAGCCCAGCAGTATCTTTAAAGTAAACTTTCCCATAAAATGTCGCAAGGCATGGAAATGTGCATGCTGTAAACAGATATCAGGAATTGTTCCATCAATATTGCAGTTTGACTGAAAAAAGACGCGTATCAGGAGAATTTGACAAATTATTTGACTCGATAAGACTGGATAAATGCATCAATGCATTGATCAGTCAGTATTCAATGCCTTAATAGTTGATTTGTCTACAGTATTGTAAAGTTTGTGTATTCACAAGGGATAGATACTTGCCACCGTTCGTAAGACCACTCTCGCATACATGGTTTGGAACCCCTCGTGAATTAGTTTAAATATGGAGATTTGTAAGGAATATGTGCCTTAAATGTCTATTTCATGTTAGAGAAAACAAACCTTTATGACAAATACATATTTTACACCCTGGCACTCTCATGATATATAATATGCTATAAAGTCCTGTGGGCCTAAATGAAAAAGACTTATTTTACTATAACAGGGCTCGAAATCAGCATTAGTCCAGTAGACTGAAGCTAGTAAATATGCTGCCGAGCTACCAAATAATTGTCTGGGTAGTCCCATGGGCTAGTAAAAAACGTGTTCAAATAAGAAATAAATTATAAGTTGATATAATTATAAATAGGTACGTTGTTAATTATTCATCAGACTGATCATCTTCATGTATATTTTACATTAAGGAAACCAAAAATGCAAATTCGAGGGGATGGATAGCTGAAATAACGTTAATGTTTTCTTGTTTTAGATACATTCCAAGCATTGATCCAGTTCGGGGATTCTGTCTCAGCAAATGCAGCTAAATTGGTAAGTAACAAAAGTTGTATTGGTCCTCCCTCCATTTATTGCCCTCGTAAAATAATGAATATTTAAAAATGGTAACATTTGAAAAGGGAAGCAAAATCATTTCCTTTGATGGAAATATCTACCAGGTTTGTCTTAAAGTTTGGTGGTAAATTAAAAAAATAATAGATAACAATTACTCTCGGGTACTGCAAGTTATGCGATACTATTATTTATACAAAACTCCACAATTTCAGAATATTGACGTAGATATTTATATAAATATAGGTAAGGGCTTTTCCTTTAAAACACCCACGACCCACGACCCCAGGAAGGCAATTTAGTTAAATCTGTGTGAACCCTAGTTTTCAAAATTTGGTTCAACTCAGTTTGCATCTATAGGTGGGTGTACAATTTCAAAAGTGCCTTCCAGGGGTCCCATGTATGTTTTAATGGAATAGCCCTAACATGTAGTGCTTGTCTTTTGCAGTCATTAGACGGTCAAAACATATACAACGGTTGCTGTACACTGCGTATAGACTACAGCAAACTGAGTCAGCTTAACATTAAGTACAACAATGACAAGAGTCGCGACTTCACCAACCCCAACCTGCCCAGCGGAGATCCGGGGCTCGATCAAGCCATGGCCTACGGTGGCGGAGGTAAGCATCGTGTTTTGTTATTAGAAGACAATTGTAGGCGAGCAGAAAACAACTGTGACCGAGCAGTGGCAGATTGTCACACATTTATGAGAGTTAATTACGCAAGTAATCGTAGTTAATTACAGTAGTTAATTTCCACAATTTATGAGAGTTAATTATATAATTTTCAGAAACAAGGAAGAAGAAAAAGGCGTGTGAAAGTTGTTAAGTATTTGTTAATATGGGTATTTCTATGCTGAAAAAGGTGGGGGTGGGGAAAAAGTGTTTCATTTGGAATATTTACATATGAAACCGTAATCACTTTCCTGTTTTTGCTATATGAAAATATAGATCTATAAAAAATATATACGTCTATATATGAAAATATAGGTCTGTAAAAATATACATCTTTATTAAAATATAGGTCTTTATAAAAAAAATATGTCTACAAATATATACGTCTATATGAAAATATAGGTCTGTAAAAAGATAAATCCATATGAAAATATAGGTCTATAAAAATGTATACATCTATATGAAAAGATATACGTCTATAAAAAATATCAATTTATATGGGAAAAAAATGTCTATAAAACTTCACATCTATATGAAAATGTAGATCTATCTGAAAATGTAGGTCTATGAAAATATGGAAATCTCTAAAACAACTTTAGATTCCACGAACAGTACATGTATCGGTCCACTTTAAATAGTTTTAGATTACAATACAACTCATGAACCTGATGTAAACGTTCAGCTTATATTGCCATAACCTGTCAGAGATTGAGGTTCACCATTTGTACATTACGTAAGTGGTTACATCGTGGAATATCTCTGGTGTTCTTGAACGTTAATGTGTGGTAGTGTTTTGTTTTTTTACAAAGGAAATTAATTTTCCAGGGACAGCCTTTGTAGTCAGTGGTTGGTTACTTTCTTTACAAAGGAAGTTGATGTTCCAGGCACACTCTTTGTTGTCAGTGGTTGGTTGCTTTCTTTACAAAGGGAATTGATGTTCCAGGGACACCCTTTGTAGTCAGTGGTTGGTTACTTTCTTTACAAAGGGAATTGATGTTTCAGGCACACCCTTTGTAGTCAATGGTTGGTTACTTTCTTTACAAAGGGAATTGATGTTCCAGGCACACCCTTTGTAGTCAGTGGTTGGTTGCTTTCTTTACAAAGGGAATTGATGTTCCAGGGACACCCTTTGTAGTCAGTGGTTGGTAGCTTTCTTTACAAAGGGAATTGATGTTCCAGGCACACCCTTTGTAGTCAGTGGTTGGTTACTTTCTTTACAAAGGGAATTGATGTTCCAGGCAAGCCCTTTGTAGTCAATGGTTGGTTACTTTCATTACGAAGGGAATTGATGTTCCAGGCACACCCTTTGTAGTCAATGGTTGGTTACTTTCATTACAAAGGGAATTGATGTTCCAGGCACACCCTTTGTAGTCGGTGATTGCTTTAATATACAAGGGCAATAATGGTTCACCTTTCGTAGTCTTTATAAAACGTTTTATGGGAACTGGCAACTGATTAGACTGGTTTTAAATTGAATTGGGATTGAGAACATGATATTTATTTCCAGTAGTCATCTTTGTCTCCATTATTTTTAGTATTTGCTTGTCACCATTCCCCATTACAACCTAACATGAGCTCAGTTGTTAAAGCGTTGTATAACACGATTCATTGTTATTTTACCAATTTTTATTATGATGATTGATTGATTGGTTGGTTACTTTCATTACAAAGGGAATTGATGTTCCAGGCACACCCTTTGTAGTTTGTGATTACTTTAATACATGTATACAAGGGCAATAATGGTTCACCTTTCGTAATCTTCATAAAAAGTTTTATGGGAACTGGCAACTGATTAGACTGGTTTAAAATTGAATTGGGATTGAGAACATGATATTTATTTCCAGTAGTCATCTTTGTCTCCATTATTTTTAGTATTTGCTTGTCACCATTCCCCATTACAACCTAACATGAGAGCAGTTGTTAAAGCGTTGTATAACACGATTCATTGTTATTTTACCAATTTTTATTATGATGCTTGATTGATTCACAGAATTGACAAAAATCGGTATTAACTATCAATTCAATAGATGATTTCCGTATTAAAATTTGTGTTTAATATTTAAATTGGAAACTCCAGTTGTTTTCTCCTTTATTCCTTGAAGTTCGTGGTACTTTAGTATAAATCATTTATGCTTTCAATTCTGAAAATAAATATCATTATTCGAATGTGAAGGAAAATGTTGATTAAAGATTTATACGTAGATATAGAAATGTCCTTACAGTTTTGAATAGATATATTATGTTACGTTAATTGAGATTCTTGCTTTGTTTGGGCGACTGCTATTTCCTTAGTTCTTTCTGTGTAGATGTAATACATTTGCAGCAATTTTAATCCACTCAGCATTGGAAAATCTCTGTCAGCTCCAGTGAGAATTTTGTGAATAATTAGACCTAAGTACTCCCTTTATGTTCTTTTATCATTATACTTGCAGAAAATCTAAATAGCATTATAGCGTGTTTTTTAATGCTCCTAGAGTTAATTATGTAATGTTTCAGTGTGCTTTAGCTTTAATTTTGTTGTCTGTGTTATAAGCTTTGCCAAGTTATCATAAATCTACCAGTTCTAGTGTAAGTTTTGTTTTGTAATCATGGTCCTAAGTGAATTTCTCTTTATAATAATTTTTTATTTCCATATTGCTCCATTGCATACTTAAACTGCAGAAGGGGTTGTAGCAATTTATTCCTGCCAAGGTATTTTAATCCTCATGACAGAGAAAAGAACTTATGAAATTGCTGAATCTTGCAAACAGTATATAGTTGCAGACTCCATTTGATTACTGAATGGTAATCATCAAGGGAAATGCCCATTTGATTGTTTAATGGCTGGATTTAGATACATGTTGAACTTGTATACTGTTGAATTAAACTGTAAGCATATCAAAGTGTGGAATACCCAGACTAACTCGTGCATATCATTTACAAGTAACACAGTTATTAATCTCATTTATTAATTTGTCCAAACGGCTTTGTTGTGACATATGAGCATTGTCAAGTTCTTATAAAACGTTCAGACCTTCACCATAGGAAATAAATCGGTTTGAAAGGAAAACTAATGCTGCATCTCGTGCCAGACAATGATGCTATATTCATAGTAGAGTTAAAGGTATTATTGCCATTGGTGTAAGCCATAGTAGAGTTAAAGGTATTATTGCCATTGGTGTAAGCCATAGTAGAGTTAAAGGTATTATTGCCATTGGTGTAAGCCATAGTAGAGTTAAAGGTATTATTGCCATTGGTGTAAGCCATAGTAGAGTTAAAGGTATTATTGCCATTGGTGTAAGCCATAGTAAAGTTAAAGCTATTATTGCCGATGGTATAAGTCATAGTTATGTTAAGCTATTATTGCCTTTGGTGTAAGCGATGTGGTTGCCGGGGTAGAATACAATCATTGCAAATCCCACTGGAGGCAGAGGGGTAGGACCTCTCTCCTTCATTTTCATTTTGTCATTTCCTATCGTGCTAATTCAAGGTCTTCATCATGACACCACCTTTGCAAACGTGACTCCATCGTAAATGGAGTGTCTACTATAGAATTTGCAGTTCTGCAGGTTAGAAAGTTAGTAGGCCCATTCTCTGTATTTACCTTGATATAAATGTAGGATGAGCCTGGTAGCTGGCATGTTCATTCCTATAAGGCGCCATATACCCTTTCATGTGGTGCGCCATAAAATCCAATTCAGTTCTGCTCTGTGTAAGTCATAGTAAAGTTAGCGCTATTATTGCCATTGGTATAAGTAAGTGGCTTCAGATTTTGGTATTGTATAAGGTGTTAATTCATATCGGTGCTTCTTATATAATTTAGACTTCAATTGATCACTATGGAATATTCCCTGTGGGACGGCGACATGATGACAATAATTCTCAAATGTGATTCTGTCGCTGTCTCGACGATTTCTGCAGATCAATACAACCCGTATAGCTCAAGAGACCAGACCAGAGCATGTCTAATTCACCTGACTTCTGAGATAAAACTGATGTTGATGTTACTGTTGATATTGACAGTAATTTGTAAAAACCCAAATTAAGTGGAACGAGTGATAAATGCTTTGTTTCATAAAACTTGAGAAGATTTTATAATGGTATTTTTTTCTTCATTTTTTTCGTTTTTATTTTTTTGCATTCAAAACATGTTAATATGTTACTGGGCCAAAACAAGGACACTGAGAAAAAATATTTGTAATGGGGGCCTAAAGAAAGACACATAAAAAATATTATGGGAACAAAACAAGGAAGAAACGTACATATTGAAATGACATGATAGAAATTCAAACACTAGAGATGTTTTATTACTATAAAGACAGTTTCAATTTTGCTGTGTCATCATTACATTGACTGTGTGTCATTTGTATCTAACATCCTTGAATATCTTTTAATTAACAATGCAAGGACTGTTGGCCAGCCATGGCAGTTACTCCGATTTGCGCGATGTTGGTCGTCATGGCGACGCCTCATCCAGTAGAAGTAGCAGTAACTCGAATTCCGGTAGGCCCAAGTTTTTGGTTCCAGTTAAAAATTTATTTTCATGGTTACACTTAAATTGCTTTTTGTTCCAGAGTTAACTTCAAAAAACGTTCAAGGTTCTTGTTAAAATCTTTACATGTTTGTAGTTCTGTTGGCGCCAGTTTGTGTTTTTGTTTTGCCGCTTCAATAATAACAGGCTTTAAAATCATCTATATTTTCATCGAATGTCAACACATTACAAAGTCTAGAAATTTAATAAAAGTTCTGAATCAATTTAATAAAATGCAAAATGCTCAGTCTTCATTTCATTAGAATAAATGTTTAATTAATCTGTAAAAACGTTGATAGTAAAAACTGAAATATTAATATTAAACAAACCTGAATACAATGTAGCGAAGCTGTATTTCGCAACGAATCTGTACAATATTGGTTATTCAATACGTGTCTGTTCTAATGGGTGATATTTGATATTGACTTCTTGTAAATGAGACAGATAACGTTACTCGGGGATATATAGGGCGCATTAGTAATTTAGTATAGAGATGGTATCGTTACTATCGCGACTCATTTGTATTGTGGTATGTAACATCTGCTACCAGGATTTTGTTTCAATAAATTAAAAAAACTCGGAGAGAGAAAGAAAAGCTTAAAGAAGAAAGAGTGACAGTCATACTATACTTGGTAAAAAAAGTTTTGGACCAGGGTATATAAAGTCATATAAAAATAAAACTAGTGGACAGAAATGAAGTATCTTTTTTTAGTAACCAAGGTCTACCCTACCCGGTTAATTTGGTACCATAAACATTAAATTCCAAAAAAGATTAGATTTTAAAAAAATATCGCGAACACACAAAGGGTCTGTAAAAAATGTTGCAAAGTCCATTAAAAGTAACAGTTACGACGGACACATTCGAGTAACCAATAAAAAGATTATTATTTTTTCGCAAACTTTCATTGTAAACGATAATTATTGTTGATTGTTGATCTATTGTGAATTATCAACTGAGATAATAAGGGTTATGGTCGAATGTCAAGGTTCAGCGATCATTGTACGGGTTCGAACACTGCCATGGTCCAAAACTTCTTTTACAGAGTATATATTACTATATGTAGGACACAGGGAAATGTCTTGCCTGTCAGACTTGACGAGATAGAAATTAATTATAAATTTCTTATATTAAAAAAAATGGTTATGGCTTTGTCAAAGAAGAGTTCAGTCATATATTGTTTTTAGATCATAGCATCCATTTAAAAAAAAAAATGTTAAAAAGAATAAATGAAAAACGTTATCTTCACAACAGATTTTATCTTGAAATATTTTGACTACATAAACTTACAAATAACCTCTTCTATGACACAGCTGCAACACTCAAAATACTTCTATATCTATTTCTTGGATACTAGCCTTTCCGAAGTAAACAATCAAAAGCAAAAGGAATTATTTGTTATAATAATCTTACTAGAAAGAAACATTTAACGTGTAGTTTTTTTTTTTCATCTGCGAAATATAAAAAAATAATTTCTTACTAACAGAACGATACTCTACTAGGGGTGGGGGGTGGGTGGGGGTGGGGGTGGGGGAATAATGAGGAAATCATGGACGTGCATTCTTTACAGTAAACTTCATTGAAATGCACAAACTTAAATTAGTGTTTGCCCTACTTTTTCCTCCAATCAGACGGTGAGGAATTTTAAAAAAATGGCGAACTTATTCATGTAAATTTCTAACGATCACCAATTTTAACCATTTAATCATTAAGTAATCGCTTACTAAATGGCACGCGCTTGTTTTGGCGCGAATGTGTTAATACGCGTGGTTTCGTAGAAGCGCGGGGAAAAAGTAGGGCAAACACTAAGTCAGTTAGAGGCTAAGAAGTGAAATTTTAACAATTAAGAAACCCCGGTCAGTCGCTGCGCTCCTTACCTTAGGGTTTCTTAATTGTTAAAATTTCACTTCATAGCCTCTAACTAATACTTAGAAATATATAAACTATATAGAAATGCACAAATTTAAATTCGAAATGCATAAACTTCATAGAAATGCACAAACTTAAACTAGAAATGCGTAAACTTCATAGAAATACGTAACTAGAAATGCATAAACTTAGCTAGAAATGCATTAACTTCATAGAAATGCACAAACAAACTAGAAATGCATAAAGAAATACACTAACCTAAACAAAATATACATAAACTTCATAGAAATGCATCATGTTGCTGATAGGAAAAACATACAATAACATAAATCGGTATGGAAACAGCATGCCACTAAATGCCATTTAATGGTTTAAACACTGAAAAAAGCATAATTCTGCAGTGAATACATAAACCAAATGGCAATACCCTAAAGCTATTTGAATGTAAAAAACACTCTTGTAAAACAATCACTTAGATGTAAACACTCCATGAACAAAGAGATTGCAACATCAAACAAATGTTTTCAAACTAAAATCTCAATAATATTATTGATATATTATACAGTCTTGAAAGAGATTTTGTTGTTTATACAGTTGTTGGCAAGGGGACAACAATTTGAGAAACGGTATGGTTTTGACGCCCCCTGATCAGATTGGTTGTTTATAATACATCATAATTTATAACACACAAGCTTAAGGACCAAAAAAAGTTGGCACGTCATTTTTTATTTTATTTTATTATTATTATTTTTAAATAAAGAAAATTTACCTATTTCCCATTTTCAAACTTTGACTATGAGGAAGCAGTTGTGGGTCTAAAAATTCTACAACAAAACCATTGTAATATAACTGGAACACCCATAACATACCAAAAAAAAATATACCTGTGTTTCCGGTGTTTCCGACCCTAAAACTTTTTATGAAAAAAAAAAAAGAAGTAAAAATTTAAAAATAAAAAAGGAAAAAAATATTTGTTCTGAACAATGATTTATCACAAAAGATCGAGGTAAACCGACATCACAGAGAAACTTTCAGTTGTATCATCAACTTGTATGGGGTTTATGAGATAAATACATGTAAAATCTCACAATATCTTGCTCCAAAAATTTTTTTTAAAAAAATGCCTACCGACCTACCCTATTTTTTTAGAGCATGCAATAGGAAACACACTCTTTTTTTTTTGGCCTTACCATTAAATAAAGCTTCAAATCGCACCCTTACAGCTAAAAGGTGCTTTCCCAGTATATATTGTACATACATTTGTTACTTTTTAGCACTAGCAGAACTCCTAATAATATAAATAATTAGAAATAATTAGCAGGAAAATAAAAACTGTCGTGATTACTATAACATTTGCATCACATATTTCCCATGTAATAGAGAAGACAAAAAAGGTTAGAGCGGAGAGATTTCAGCAGAAATGCGAAACTGATTATTCATGGTAGCTTAATTTGATTCCATAAATTGGGGCGCGGTTGTGGAATGTGATGTCGATAAACAAGATGGCCTTTTGATGTGTAGACGGCAATTATCTGCCAGTTAATTAACATTGTGTATTGACATTTTCTGGCATTTGATGCCACGTCAGAATTGGCGGTATATAATGTTGCAGTTATGTTCGCTATTAATTTATTTGGTACATAAAATATACGTTATCAGGCAGCCAATCATGTTCGTATACCGAATCAATAATGTTTTAGTATCAAGAGACATAGTGTATAATGTCATACTGCCAACAAAAATTCTGATGTCAGAAAAAAGGTGTCAGTTGTAGAATACACAAGTATCCAACAAATGTTGAGCAAATTTCAAAGATTTTTTAAAAAAATAGAACAAATGACAAGTTCATAATAGAACGATATTATTGTCAAACACGTTTTCAACTGTGGAACAAATAACAAAAATGTCGGACTTAAACACATATCACTTAATAGCAAAAACTAGTTTATGCCACAAACAATATTATTAACCGCCTTTCCCTCTCAAAAACAAATAAAAAACAAGTTTCAAACTATCAAACAAACTTGCTACAAATCTTCAAATTGGCAAACCAGTTCGGATTTCACACAAACCCCCAAGTTTAGTGCTGTTAATATCCCTCAAGATCACAACAAGACTTTATGAGTCTTGGCAAATACAGATTAAAAATCCTAGTCCACACATTTATTACAAAACAATGCCACTTCATTTCTGAAATAAGCAATTCATCATTAACCCGTTAACCCGTGGTGATCCCAGGAGTAAACACCATTTCCTGGATGTTTGTTGGCAGATGAAGATGTTGAGCTATCTACCTCTTTACTAAATACGCCAGGAATGTTTAAAACGACAAAAGTTATGATAAGAAATATGTTAATTGTCAAAACACATTTTTTGTTTGCTTCAGTTGCTTGGCAAGTTAAGATGACTTGATAACAATCCGAAGTATTATATTAAAACGACGCAATCATGGCAATCTTGATTATTATTTTTAATTCACAGCATCGTTAAGTTTTCCTACATGACTGGCATTTGTTCAATCATTAATATTAATTATTAGAATAGTTCAAAGCAAATTGTTTTTACATATTACTAGCTATATATTATATTGCACCAATAAGATATTTAAATATTTGGAAGAATAATGAAGACAATTGAAATCTCAAAGGTATGATAAGGGGTTATTTGTGCCCCCAATATGTTTAAAATGCAAAAAAATAATATCTACATATAATCTGTTGTGCATGTTGAAGTAAATTGATCATATCTATATTTTTGTATTTATTTTATTTACTAGAAGAATCAACAGGGTCTCAAAAAATGGCATTTCTTTGGTAATTTTGTTATATTTTGTAGATTTTGGACCTTTCTTGGCAAGATTTTGATCCTAAAAATATAGAGCGCACCTCCGAGCACACACAGTTTTTGGCTGATGATGCATCCCTATCAAGTACCTGTTTTCAACAAAAAATCAGCTGTGCTCGAGGGTGCGCTCTGTATTTCCACGAGTAAAAAATGGTCGAAAACTGCTGAAAATGAACAAAAATGTAATTCTTTGAAAGAAAAGGCCTTGTTTGTGAGGCTCTTAAACTCATTTAGAGCCTTCAAAAGTACTTGTAATGAGTTTTAATATTGATTCAGTTCATTTGTAGCTAAACTAGATATTCAAAACTTGTGCATTAAAACTTTCAATATTGGGGGCCAATTTTGTCCCTTACCATACCTTGTCCTTTGTTATTTAATTATATTGCAAGCAGTTTAAGAGTCAAACTGAAACAGGATAAATAAATTGAGGTGCTGATTTTAATGCTTGATATGAAGCTCAAGATTGCCGTGCGTCCATTTAAGGCATTTAATATTCTAGTGCTATTACTATCGTTGGATATATTTGCAGACACTTTGGAAGGCTATGTATTCCTGTAATTATGTTTAAATGCTACTAACAATGTTATAGTTCATGATTTTGTTGGCCATATTTCATGATTTTGTTGGCCATATTTAATGATTTTGTTGCCCTTTTCAGAGTTTATGAACATGACTGTGTTGGATATTGCACAGGGTTTTCATTAATGGCAGAATGGCGAACAAACTGACATGTTTAATCAGAATCTTTATGCGTTATGTTGATTGCTCGCTCAAACTTACTGAAAACCCTGTTTGCATATGAGCAGATTGATATATATTTGTGCAACTTTTTGACATTTTTAGGTGTAGAGTATTCCATTTGCTGTGTACTTTTTGCTGTTAGAAACGTAACATATGAAGTTTGCATATGACATGTGTTTAAAACTTAATATGTAAAACATGACATATGATATGACTTTGTTTGAAAGTTAATATGTAACACATGTTTGAAAGTTTGCAAATGACATGATTGTGTTCAGCTTTAAATGCTTCACCAATTAATGAATTAATTCGAACTTGTCTTCTGGTGTTTTCCAATTCATTATTTTTTACCATCAGTAATACCTGATAAAAATAGTCAAGATTTTGGACCATTTCTGCCTTGCTCTCTTAAAAAACAAAATGATAAAATATTGAAAATGCCTCAGACTGTATAAGTGAGATTGAACTGTTTGTATCAATTGGGACATGAGAACTTGTCGCTTTATACTGAAACATTTTCCTCTTCCTGAGTGATAACTTAAAAAAACTTGGGATACCTCTGTTTTTATCCTCAAGTACATCTGTCTTAACAGATAACGGATACAAAGTGATAACAACAGGAGGCCAGTTTAGAATTAATTCAACACAAGTTATGAAATACTATACATTATATAATATTATATGAGGCCAAAAATAAAATTATGTTTGTTTCCCCTTCCCGACCGACCCACCGAAATTGCCGCGACCCGAATTATTTTTTCGACACTGGCGGAAAAAAAAATATTTTTTTTTTTTATATATTTTTTTTTATTTTTTTTTATTTTTTTTTATTTTTTGTACCGTCTTAAATGTGTCTTATAGGTAGCATGTATTCCAGTTTTGATCTCAAATAAAAGAAATGAAATAAAAAAAATATTTTACCTACCTACCTACCCAACCCTTTTTTGCATGGGTCGGGAAGGGGAAACAAACATAATTTTATTTTTGGCCTGAACAGTACTACATAGAGTACTACATCATAACATGTTTTATCTTCAAATGTAGGAACTTTTAATACTTCTATATGCACAGTTTTACATGAAATACTTATTAGCTGTTGTACATCCTATATGAGCAGTATTACATGAAATACTAGCTATATGAGCAGTATTACGTGAAATACTTTCTATATGAGCAGTATTACATGAAATAATAGCTATATGAGCAGTATTACATGAATAACTTCCTATATGAGCAGTATAATACTAGCTATTTGAGCAGTATTACATGAAATACTAGCTATATGAGCAGTATTACATGAATAACTTCCTATATGAGCAGTATTACATGAAATACTAGCTACATGAGCAGTATTACATGAAATACTAGCTATTTGAGCAGTATTACATGAAATACTAGCTATATGAGCAGTATTACATGAAATACGTCATATATATGAGCAGTATTACATGAAATACAGATTGGTGGTGCATTAAGCAGGGTCATTATAAGTTAAATTTGTATTTTTCTTCTGTCTCTCGCAACCTCTCATCTACTCCATCACTATATACCTCTATCTTTAGTGGCTATTCTGTCTATCATTGCGTCTCTGAGCACGTATTGGCTGTCTGGTACACTACATGGCAAAACATAGACATTGGGTTATTTTCAGACAGAAACATGAATTGTTATTGGTTTAAGAATGTCCACATGTTTTTTCCATGACGTTATTCATGTCACCGATTCTTTCAATGTTGATTTAATAAAAACTTTAATTTTATTAATCAGAATTCTTTTATATATATATATATAAAATCTTACAGTAAATATTTCTAGAATCAAATTGCTAAAATTACCCAAATACTCTGTTTTGATGAAAAATCAGCAAAACCTTATGTTTTTTATTCTTGTAATTTCACTTCAGATTGTGTGGAAAGCGTAATGACTCTTATCTTTGTATTTGATATTGATTTTAATGACTGCATAATTATGCTTGCACATAATTAGTTCAGCAATTTGCAAAAAAGAGAAACTCTAAACAGCGGGGAATGTAAATTCTAAAGAGGTTTAAATTTCGTTGATCAAATTTAGACATGAGTAATTATCGCTGCATGCTTACAGTTAAAATGATGTTTTACCGAAAAACACTGTTATAAATTACTTGCATTTATTATGGGTTTTACATTTTCGAAGGAGAAGTAATCTTTTGATGTTTATTATTTTCAGATGGTTAATATTTGATTGAATATTAAGCATATCTGTAGCAAATTTCAAACTTTGAGATTATGTTATGTTATATTAGAATATTAGATTTGATGTAGCTGATACAGTTCATGAAACTGGAATTCGTGTTTCTGAAATACACTAGAATATTTGTTGTTTTTGTCCATGCGGAGTTAATGAAATATATATATAGACTACATTGTGACATTATACACGAGTATAATACACGTAGATATTTATATATTTGACTGATCTTTTTGAACTGTGGTTTTGTTTATTGTCATTACTCCTGTGGATTGAAACTTACAATATAAATGACTTTATTTCTGGGACAATGATGCGATTCATATACAAAATTATTTAAACCCTTTCATCCCTGCATTTGTAAAATGAGCTCTACTTTTTTTATATTCGGGTCATACTAAATTGGTTAATAGGGGGTGAGAGGGTTAAACATCTACTGTGTCAAATAATTGATATTTGATTCGCCCATGACAGCCGATACAACCTAACTTCTTGGTATTAATAGCATGACGAAGATGTGATATATTATGTATTATTATATTGTCCTGCACTCAAGGTACCCCGGGTTTTATGGTGGCAACGATGCCGGGGATGCCGGGTTTCAGCCCGGCCCCACAACTAACCTTCGGCGCAGCGGGACTGGGAGCCCATCATACACAGCTTTGTGGTACACAGCCTCTATGTGACTAACCTACACGTCGTCAAGACGAGTTTCCTTCTCAATATTACCATCACAACCGTCTCTAGCTTCCACGTGTCAGCCATTTTTGTAGCGGATGTCGTGGCTGTGTTGACGTTGTTCTTGGGTGTCTGTGCATCTATCTACCTTCGTTTCAGTATTTATAATCACTGACTTAATAATTACGAGTCTTGTCTTCATTCTAGTTGTATCAAAAATACACAAAAAACAACTTAAATGAAATTATTCAGTAAACAACTGCCATCCGCAGAGTAAATAATCTCTCTGGGAACCGGACTCATTTACAATTATTTAAATCGGACATATTTCCATAGAGGAAACCCTCTGTGTATTGAATGTTTATATTAGATTAACAATGGTGCATACCGCTTATGTTTTCTAGTCTTTTCTAGTTTTGTATACAGGCCACACTTGTATTATCCAATACTTGTGTTTGTCTCCTTAAATCATGATTTGAATAATAATTGATCACTGCAATTTGGGATGGCATTCCGGCAGTTGAGCATACTCTTTCGCTGAAATTACAATTTAAATAATAAAACAGCATGTGCGTTGACTAGATTAAATTCTGTGATCCATTGAATCAAGCTATAAGTGCATTTTTGATACAAACGATTGCTTCATTCTGCATTTATTTCTCTGCCAGAGCATTCAACTCTGGCAGCTTTCGTGCTCTTTCAATTTCTTGTATTGAGAACTCCATTTGCACAACAAATCTCCTGCATAAAATCCACACCAAATAACAATTTTAAATTGGCAGAATTCGGTTGTGAACAGAAAAGAGCTGGAGATTTAGTTTTGTAAATGAAATAGATTTCCGATGAATCTGGTATCAAATATATCCGATGTTTGTGTCATTCTGTCACATTTGATGTCTATAACTGACCTCACATTTCTAAAACAGCATTTTGCACTCCATTGAATTAGTAAATACTGGATTGCATTTTTTGAAGTGTGAGTTATATATCCACAGAGTTTATTTTATTCACCGATTGAATAATAATGTCCCATCACACAATTTATCAGTCTTAACCCTTAACCCACTACATATATATAATGGACTGTTCTTTCTTTGAATTAAGACCATTCCATTTATGTGACAAAGGGGTGTTTTGGGGGAAATGACTGATCAGCATCCAGACATTGTAAAATAGTTACTCGCAGGCTGATCTGGGTTTACAATGGATGCAAAGTCTATTACAGTCTTGTTAAGTGGGATAAGGGTTAACGCTCATCACTATGCTTCCACTGTCTGGATAATACAGCTTATTTCTACTTACTTCATGTATAATCGGGACATTGATAATGTTCAGGTTATATACCTTTGTATGATTCGGACAGTCCTAGCATAGCGTGATACCAGGTTCGTAGGAAGTCATCTGATTTCCGATCTTGCATGAATATAGTATTTATACTTGTATGTGAATCTACCAATTCTCATCTCTCTGTAGCTTGTGAACTCTCGTAGTGTGATAATATTGCTATTCAAGGACATTTTCTAAATCCCGGAATTCTATTTAATCAACATCCAGAAATTCATTATTCCAAATTGTTGTTTGACTGTAGGGCTTTTACCAGATTACAGTTTATTGCTATTGCCATGTGAATTTGCATAAGAACTTCACTTGAAGTATTCCTTTTGATGGTTTAAATTAAAACAAAATGTATTTATAGAACTTCTGCTGTTTCTTATTCTGAAGTAACAGAAGCTCAAGCAAGGAATTCTGGGAAATTTTGAATCCTGTAGCAGTATTTGGCACAATTCTTATTTTAACAGTTTTTTCTGTCGTATATATTCAGAAATTCTACAAAGTGATAATTTAGTTTTACTTAATTTGATGATATCAATATTTCGGCATTAACTTGATTAATATTCTTTAATTTTAAATTTCACATTCATCATAAAGATGGCATAATGAAATTACTCTTTCGAAAAAGAGAGTTTATGCCACAAATTATCAACTGTGATGCAATATTCAAAAAACATTCAAGAAAAAAATGAGTGAAATGAGAGAGCGGGTCTGGTTGTGTTTTGATTGACGGTGATTGACAGTTTTTGATTTGTCTCTGTGACATGTCTGACTCTTGCTCTTTATTTCCTTCCCTTTAGCCTCTGGCATGCCCGGCCTTGCAGGTAAGACTTGAACCTCTGACTTGATATACTTGTAGCCAGTACCACCATCAAACTGTCAAAGGGAGGCATTATTGTCATTGTTTTGTTTTGCAAATATACATTGTCGCAAAATAGATATAGACCCTTGTAGAAGTCTAAAACCATGCCAACAATTTTCTCGATGGGTTAGCATCCAAGTTTATAATCGCCACACCCTCTGTTATTTTTTTAAGGCTCTTAATGTCAGTTATCTTCAGTCCTTGTCAAGACATTCATTGGTTCATACTGCAGTTCTATCACTCATTCATGCCTGTATCTATACCAGGTACATCAATGCTAGAACTGCACGTGGCATTTTTATATGAGACAGCTGAAAATGTAATGACATGCTTTGTTGTTCTGCTGCAGCATGATGCAATTTACTTTTATTTTGGCATAATGACAACTGCAACATTGAAGAGTGTGAGAACCGGGAATGTTTACACTTTCTTCTGGGGGAGAAATTGTTTCATGTTTTATTAGCTGACATCTTGAATGGGGGAGAAATCTTGATTTGCATATGCTTCAGGATGCTTTTATGGTGTTTTAATGTCACAACGTCTGGCTGGTCCTCCTGAATATAAATGACATAATATAGCTGGGACATGTTATTAGTTGTAAGATAGTTTGCAAATGTCCTGCAGTTTATTCTTATGATGGTGTCTACAGGCTCTTTCCAATAAAGGTTCATGCTAGACAAGTCGTTATGTGCCTGGACGACAGGCACTGTGAGACAAAAGATTGTATTCCCAGCTTTGTTTTTTACTGCAGAATATCTGGTTACAGGTCTAACTTTAGCCTTTCCAATGTGGGGGGTTACAGTTTTCATGAGGGCTGGCGTGGCGCAGTTGGTAGCGCGACGGATTTGTAACCGGAGACCCCGGGTGCAATCCTCCGAGCATGTCAAAGAACCATAGGAATCTATTTGATAAGAGTAGGGCACAGTTCCCTGATTCCTATGTATCCTTCCCCTCTCTCTGGGGCGTCTCTAAATAACCTATACTGTGTTGATGAGCCGTTAAACAACATTCAGTTAGTTCCATGCAGCATGTCATTATATCTCCCTTCAATGTTGCTGCTACCCAATTATGGCTGGTAGGCCTATGTCCAATCTGAATAGAATCATGTTTTCTCTGTCCAGTGTTACTGTTCCCAGTTATGGCTGGTAAGAGTATTCAATCTGAACAGAATCATGTTTTATCCCGTCAGTGTTGTTGTTCCCAGTTATGACTGGTGAGAGTATTCAGTCTGAATAGATTCATGTTTTCTCATGTTTTCTCCATCCAATGTTGCTGTTCCCAGTTATGGCTGGTAGTGGTATTCAATCTGAATTGAATCATATTTTCTCCATCCAATGTTGCTGTTCCCAGTTACGGCTGGTAGGGGTATTCAATCTGAATTGAATCATATTTTCTCCATCCAATGTTGCTGTTCCCAGTTATGGCTGGTAGGGGTATTCAATCTGAATCGAATCATATTTTCTCCATCCAATGTTGCTGTTCCCAGTTATGGCTGGTAGGGGTATTCAATCTGAATTGAATCATATTTTCTCCATCCAATGTTGCTGTTCCCACTTGTGGCTATTGCAACAAAATGGAATCATGTTTTCTCCATCCAATGTTGCCGTTCCCAGTTATGGCTTAGAGAAGAGGTATTTAATCTAAACGGGATCACATTATCTCCGTTTAATGTTTTCGTTTATGTAATGAGCCTCACGGTAATGGTGAACCGGTGTTGGAAAGGACAGATAATAAAGCATTTATATGAGCATATTCCAGGCAGGATTGTTCCCCTTTTTGTCAAAGCATCAATTTTGGGGCAAAGTTTAGATACAACTACTTTCTCAGTAATAGCTACCTTTACATTCACCAGTCTGATAAACTCTCTAAAAATATGCAGCTGTGCAAAATATAGCAGGAATTACTAATCATAGTTACCTACATGTCGAAATTACTAATTACAAAATCTGTCTGATGGTGGGTCTGGCTACGGTACTTCTCTTCTCTAGTATAGAAAGCATTGTAGTTTTAGATTTGTACAAACTTTTCTTATTAAAGCTGTCTTATATCCTCTTCAATATAATGCATACTCCTGTATACAAGTCCCTCAACTATTTATTATTTAAATGGATGGTGCTTTGTTTTGAGGAAAAAATCTACCACAACAAATAATAATTTAAATGATGTAATGTTAAATGACAATGGTTAACATTTTTGTAGAACATTTAAAAGAAGAATACAATCTTTTCAAAGGCCTAAGAAAATGTTTTGATTTTAAAGACATCCATAATATTTTCACTCCTATTCTTTAATTAACTGTTGAATTCTCTCATTTATACGTCTGTATTTTTTGATAAATTTCAATCATCCTCAACTCCAGCTGTAAATGAACTGTCTTGCATGAGGGCGCTGTGCCATCCAACAACTTCTTACCGGGGATTTTGTCCGGTAGTTCAGACTGAATGTTCAAACAATGGAAATCACTGACATAACGCATAGTTCTCAACAGAAATTCTGACATGCATGACTTTGAAAGGCACAAATCAAGGCTAATTGTTTTTTTAATAACAAAACAAATGGACTGCAAAAAAAATGCATGGCATATTACTCGAAAGACATTCTTGCATCACTTCTACTCTAAATACTCTCTGGGCCTACGGCATGACTTGAAACAACTCCGCAATCAAGCAAATATATTCTCCAACGATCACATCTAAACTTCCATGTTATCCTTTTTAAACAAAACTTGTATCTCGAAAAAATCGCAACATCTGATTCAAAACTTAATTGCATCTTTTCTCATGACCAGTGCGCTGAAAAAAAAAAGCCTACGTAATGAATGCCCCTTTCTGACTTGAATCTTGGATCTTTATGTCAAAGAAGCTATCTCCTGAATGCTGGCGCAGCTACAGAGCTAATACCTTGCCGAATACTGTCATCTCTCAAATCCTTCTGTCTAAGAACCGTAACTCTTAGAGTAGTTAATAGTTTACATAATGTTGTTTGGAATCATTTCCATCTGAATTAAAAGATTAACAAGTAACATAAATTAACATTATACCTTTAATGCCGATGCAATTTTTTTTATATACAGCAGTTTGTATTCAGTTATAAATTGTATTAAAATAAATATACATTTTTAAAGGTTAATTAAATAATACATGTAGATCTAGCATAATTATTTAATTGAAAATCTCAAATCTTTTAACAAATTAATTAAAGAAAATGCTAAAAAAGCAACTAATTAAACAACTTAGAAATTAAAGACATGAAAAGTTGAACTGTAACCTTATAAATGTTGCGGCTGTTTAACAGAGACGATGCTAGCGCCCCCTGCAGGACAGTATCTGCCAATGTTCGACACATTGCTCACTCCAAGTACAGTCATTTATAATTACCTCCCTTTATCTGTATACTTTAATCTGTTTCAAGTGTAACATTTCTACATGATCTCTAGGGAAGATACCGCCAGGTTTATTTTCTTTATTTTGAAAATTTCTGGACGGAGAAATAAAGTTAATTTAAATGGACACTCTGCAATCTTAAAGCATTAAGAATTAAAATTATCCCTGGACTTAAAGGGACACACGGCAATCTAGATTTTTGAAAATGCATGACATCCCTTTATTTTCCACATAACTTGCATTTGTTAAATCATTAAGATTAATTATAAGAAATGTTTAAAGCAAATTATTTTTGCTAATTCTTAACTGTTTGCACCAATAATATATTTAACCTGTGGTGAATAAGATGAAAACAAGGAAACTCAACTTTAAAATCAAAATGATAATAGATTGCTTAATAAATTGAGACATTAATTTTATTGCTTGATAAAACATCAAGATTGCCATGTGTCCCTTTAACGGCAATCTTTATTTTTTAAAAAGTCAAGGCATCCCGTTAGTTTTGCTGCATAACTTGAATTTGTTCAATCATTAATATTAATTATAAGAATATTATTAAGCAATTTCTTTTTGCATATTGTTAATT
Organism: Cyrtodaria siliqua; assembly: GCA_037043455.1. Lineage (NCBI taxonomy): Eukaryota > Metazoa > Mollusca > Bivalvia > Adapedonta > Hiatellidae > Cyrtodaria > Cyrtodaria siliqua. Next base: position 25,177 of record JAWPHD010011854.1, read on the forward strand.
TTTGAAATTATTGCACCACTAATATATTAAAACTTATAGTATAATAAGACGAAATAGTGAATACTTAAAATTTAAAGTGAAAATGTTACTGGATATATAAATCGAGACACCCATTTCAACACTTCAAGATTGCGGTGTGTCCCTTTAAGATTCCAGTACCATTTTGATTTCAAACCTGCTTGCATATATAGTAAAATTTGGGAGTTTTCAAGTTGCCACAGGTTTAAATATGATATTGGCTAAAAAATATTCAACAAATAGAAATATTAAGCAAACACATTTTGAAATATGCAAGTTATAGAGGAAAACTTGAAAGTTTTTTTGTATTTTTTTAAAAATCAATATTGCCTTTTGTCCCTTTAAGAATATTTTCCCTTCAAAATTAAATGTAATTACAAGGTTAGATTTGACTAAGGGGTTTTAAAATTCCATGGCCTTGTTTTGCTTCTGGGACATTCAGGAAATGTACCTATGATGTAAACTAAAATACTTATTTATAAAATTATTACTGTAAAAAAAAAAAAGATGATCATTGGACTTTAAAAGAGCTTAATTTTGATGGAATTGGAAGATCATGTAGAAATGTTGCCAGATTACTTTGCTACAGTTTTGACATTAAAACTGATTATGGTCCTATATACTGGGCCAGTTTTGACAAGAAACTGTAGCCATATTGCCACGTGGACCATGTGCGTCTTCTTGTCTTGTTTATCAAGAAAGAGGCATACAAAAGTGTTTTCATTCAGTCCTGCTTTGTGTGACAAAATTTGTGATTTTAATAATATATCTATGTAGAATGTAATAGCTGCTTATACTATGGTTTTAACTTTAACTGCATGTTATTTTTGGTTGACAGTAATATATATGAGTAATTTCCATAGATAGTAAATGACATAGTTTTTTGTGATAGATTGTTTTAACAAAAAAAAAAAAAACAGACAAAAAAATGCTTTGTAGACTGAATCTGCATGTAAATAGAAGAAATAAAAGTTAAATGTAGAATAGAACTAACTGCATCAAACATATTTACAATAAACTTCATATTTGAGTTACTTTTTCAAATAAATGTAAACATACATCGACTCTGACTTTCGACCTTGACCTTTGACCTTATTATTGCAGGTCCAGGCCCCCAGGGCATGGGAAACATGGGCATGGGTGGAATGCCTGGAATGGGAATGCAAGGAATGCAAGGGATGCAAGGGATGCAAGGAATGCAAGGAATGGGGCTCGGAGGGTTCCAGAATGCCATGGGTAGACTGGCAGGTCTACAAGGCATGCAGCAACAGGGTGGTAGCCCAGTCATACTCGTGTCCAACCTCGATGAACAGGTAAGGTCCGAGCCCGGCACATGCCCATTTAACACCCGTGCAGATGATTTTAACGGAAGTGTTTAGTTGAATCGAAATAATGAAGAAAATTGACCACCCAGCAGGGAAAACATTGTATGCAAAAAAAGTGTAGATACCAGATAAATCTTGAATATATTCTGGCAATGGTTTTCAAAGTAACGAGATGTGAGTTGAACTATCCCTTGAGTGGCGAGTCTTACATGTGACGACTATCCCTTGAGTGGTCTTGGTTTGCCCATTACATGGACTTAAAAAAGAAAATCAATTTTACAGAACTGTCACGTTGTTGAAAAGATTGTTATACCCCACAGTAACCTCATACAATTGTAGAGGTCTGTTTCACCCAGATTACTAATTACTGCTGCCAATATTTCATAAATGTTGCAAGTGGTTCATAGCTTGTAAAAACTGCTATATATATTTCATAACAATTATTGCTGCCAATGGTTCATAATTATTGCTACCAATAGTTCTACTTATTGCTACCAATGGTTCATACTTTTTACTGGCAATGGTTCAAAGATGGTTATTATTGCTGCCAGTGGTCATAATTATTGCTGCCAGTGGTTCATAGTTGATAATTATTGCTGCCAATGGTTCACAATTATTGCTGTCAATGGTTCATAGTTGATAAGTATTGCTGTCAATGGTTCATTTGCTACCAATGGTTTATAATTATTGCTGCCAATGTGTCTCAGTAAGTCAGTTATTACTGCCAATGGTTCATAATTATTGCTGCCAGTGGGTCATAATTATTGCTGCCAGTGGGTCATAATTATTGCTGCCAGTAGTTAATAAGTGGTCATAATTATTGCTGCCAATGGTTCATAGTTGATAATTATTGCTGCCAATGGTTTATGATTATTGCTGCCAATAGTTAATAATTATTGCTGCCATTCATTATTGTTGCCAGTTGTCATAATTATTGCTGCCAATGGTTCATAGTTGATAATTATTGCTGCCGATGGTTCACAATTATTGCTGCCAATGGTTTATAGTTCATAATTATTGCTGCCGATGGTTCAAATTATTGATGCCAATCGTTCATAGTTGACAATTATTGCTGACAATGGTTCATAGTTGACAATTATTGCTGTCAATGGTTCATTTGCTACCAATGGTTTATAATTATTGCTGCCAGTGGGTCATAATTAGTGATGCCAATGATTCTTAATTGGTTCACAATTATTGCTGCCAGTGGGTCATAATTCTTGCTGCCAAATGTTCATAATTATTTGTGGTAATGGAAAGTCAGCCTTATCACTGCTGTCTCCTGTATTTCCCACCAATATTTACACACACAATCAAGTCTCTCTGCTAATTTGTTCTTTTACAGCTTTTACTGCTATGAATTACCATCAGACAATCAAATTGTAAAGTGGGGCCTGTTATCAGTACTGCAAGAAGCTAATACTGTTATGGTTTGTTTTATGACAGACAAGCATAATTTCAAGTATAAACCATTGATTTTTACCTTTGCCCGGTCTTGAGTAAAAATTAATGAGCAAAATTATATCGACTTCAGAAGATTTCATAGCAATTAACTACAACAGAATGTAAATGGGTGAAAAATACAAAAGGAATATGAACATTTTTTCTAATGGGAAAACAAAATACAAAACATTTGATTGCCTCATGGTGCCATCTATTTAACTGTGCTATTATTTATAGAGTATATTCTCAGTGTTTTGGTTTTGTTTGTGCAGTTATGCCGGACTTTAGTTACACTTTGAGACTGAAACTTGTTTTTTGTATCGATAGAAGTTGGACGTACCGCTGTAAATATTGATTACAAAATGGTGAAGTTTAACAAACTCATCCTTCTGCCATGGACAGGTGTTAGTTTTAAGATTAATAGTTACATATCGGCTCATCACGTTGCTTCTAAATTTCAACATTATAGGAAAACTTAATAGTTAGAAACATGGAAAAGAATGGTAGAGTTTATTTATTGTCAATATTTACAGTGGAAGTTTGAACTTGTCCGAGTCGGGTCCACATGATTGATCTGAGACACAATGTAGCAGACTGACTGGCTATCTTTGTCTACGCTCCATTACTTCTGGAGCCACACTATGTTATATGTCACTACCTTCTGGCTTGGTAAAATTAGGAATTATGTAGGTGCTAGAGTATTCTTCTTATAGTTAATTTGTATTTAATGTAGCCTTCTGTCTGGGTTATGGGGACACGTTCTCTGACAAGATGGCTGACTGTCTGGAGACAGGTTACTGTCAGGGTTATGTGGGCAGTGTCTATGACAAGATAGCTTAATGTCTGAGTTATGGAGACACTGTCTGAAAGGCAGCCTTCTGTCTGTTATTGGGACACTTTCTGACACGACTGTTTACTGCCTGGGTTATGGGGACAGTGTCTGACAAGACAGCTTACTGTCTGGGTTATGGGGACAGTGTCTGACAAGACAGACAGCTTACTGTCTGGGTTATGGGGACAGTGTCTGACAAGACAGACAGCTTACTGTCTGGGTTATGGGGTCAGTGTCTGACAAGACAGCTTACTGTCTGGGTTATGGGGACAGTGTCTGACAAGACAGATTACTGTCTGGGTTATGGGGACAGTGTCTGACAAGACTGTTTACTGTCTGTGTTATGGGGACAGTGTCTGACAAGACTGTTTACTGTCTGGGTTATGGGGACAGTGTCTGACAAGACTGTTTACTGTCTGGGTTATGGGGACAGTGTCTGACAAGACAGATTACTGTCTGGGTTATGGGGACAGTGTCTGACAAGACAACTTATATGATGTGGACAGTGTCTTGACAAGACAGCTTACTGTCTGGGTTATGGGGTCAGTGTCTGACAAGACAGCTTACTGTCTGGGTTATGGGGTCAGTGTCTGACAAGACAGCTTACTGTCTGGGTTATGGGGACAGTGTCTGACAAGACAGATTACTGTCTGGGTTATGGGGACAGTGTCTGACAAGACTGTTTACTGTCTGGGTTATGGGGACAGTGTCTGACAAGACAGATTACTGTCTGGGTTATGGGGACAGTGTCTGACAAGACTGTTTACTGTCTGTGTTATGGGGACAGTGTCTGACAAGACTGTTTACTGTCTGGGTTATGGGGACAGTGTCTGACAAGACTGTTTACTGTCTGGGTTATGGGGACAGTGTCTGACAAGACAGCTTACTGTCTGGGTTATGGGGACAGTGTCTGACAAGACTGTTTACTGTCTGGGTTATGGGGACAGTGTCTGACAAGACTGTTTACTGTCTGTGTTATGGGGACAGTGTCTGACAAGACTGTTTACTGTCTGGGTTATGGGGACAGTGTCTGACAAGACTGTTTACTGTCTGGGTTATGGGGACAGTGTCTGACAAGACTGTTTACTGTCTGGGTTATGGGGACAGTGTCTGACAAGACAACTTATATGATGTGGACAGTGTCTTGACAAGACAGCTTACTGTCTGGGTTATGGGGACAGAGTCTATGATGAGGTAGCTTACTGTCTGAGTTATGGGGACTGTGACAAGACAGCTTACTGTCTGGGTTATGGGAACAGTGTCTGACAAGACAGCTTACTGTCTGGGTTATGGACTGTATATGACAAAACAGATTTAGGCATAAAATGCGTCTTTTCGACAAAGTTCCGATGTGGACACGATGGCTCGTGAACATTCATGAACATACGGTTAAATTGCAGATTGTCCTACTTCTGATACAGTACTTTTGGAATTTTATTTGAAATAAAGCAGTTAGTAACTGTTCTTTATATTAAATATACATGTATATCTAAATTTCTGAATACAAACACAGGATGTCAGTAAGTGTGACAATCTGGAACTCAACTTTACTTAATGCTCAGTTTTAGAGGGTGTCTTTTACAAATGTCTTATCACAGAGTCGGGCTATAGAGATCTCGTACTGGCTAATCAATTAATCTAGTTGTGAACAATATAACTGCATGAATGACCATATTTGCATGAAACCAGTTAATTTGCGTTAGGTATATTTTGTTGTACTATACTACCAGTTTTGATCATTTGCTAATTGGTTGAGATACATCTTCTTTCGTGTGTTTAGATGGGAGTTTGATGTGGACCCTAAAGAAGTAAATTGTAAATCTTTGTGTATAAAATTACTCCAAATTTTATGTCACCTGGGCATATGCTTGTTTCTAGTTTTTTTCAAAACCTAAAAAAGTTCAGACAACCAATTAGCAAATACAGTATTCGGCAAAAGTTGAGTTTACCCGTATTTTGTAACAGAATTTTTGTTAGCCTTTTAAGTAACAATTCTACCTTCCGTGTTTGTTTTAACTCTTAGCCTGCTAAGGGCAACTGCAACAGCCTTTGCAGTCAGTGTAAACCCAGATCAGCCTGCGAGTAACTCTTTGTAACATAAATGGAATGGTCCACATTCAAAGAAAGGACAGTCCATTAAACATTCATAGCGGGCTAAGGGTTAAATAAACTCTACCATGTAGAATGCATTTCAAATAGGCTTGGTCTTGGAACGTTATGTTCAGAAAATTCTTAAATACTTTCAGAAGACATTGTTTTACTAAAACAACGAAAATGAAGCTATTGCCGAAAACAGGGTCCATTTCATATAATCTGAGGACAACTAGATTATTTTGATAGTGGCACCAACCTATGTATAATGTTGCTGTTCTAACTTCAGGTTGATTTGAGACTTTCCCTTGCAGATTCACACTGATATACTCCAGATAACTTGCCTTGTTGACCGCTAATCCATTATTTTGTTTTCCTATATTAGATAAACCACCATTCCAAGCTTTGACCTCTTCAGCTGCACTGTGCATTTTAACCCACGGTGTATTTCATGTACAGTGTTCCCCCTGGAAACAAACCAAACAATTATTTAGGGTGTAGGGTGCTGAGGGACTTTAGTCGAAAATGGTGCCCGAGTTGCAGTTTGCGTAATTCCAGCTAAACTTATCAACTTTCTTTTACAATCAGCTGAAAATTATACTGATTTTGGCATTCAATCACATTCATTTTCGCCAAATTTGAATGTAAAAACAGTTTAGATGCAGATTTTTGGGGGCGGGTATGTTCCAGGGGACACACTGTCGTATATTTTATTTCAAAGTTCAGATTTCAACAAGTATTGTATTTTATGCAAAACATTTCGTATTTCAACACTTCTAATATTTCCAATGTTTTTTTTCTTTTTCCCATCGTTTTCCCTCTGTTCGTTGCTGGTGTACACTACTTGACGTGGACTCGTTTTTTCGCTGGGAATCTTCAACTTGACCCTCCACCTTCTACTTCCTGTATTCCTCATCTGGTTCTATTACGAAGGTCACGCCCGACGCTCTTTTTACCCTCTTTGGTACGTTTGTAAGCACTTTCTTTATTTACTTTTCTATATTAAAGCTTGGTCACAGCACACAAAGGAAATAGTCGTTCGCTACTCTTGTGATATTGGAATCTAAAAAAAAATCTGAAAATATTTGCTAAATTTGTGTCATTTTTACCTGACTATTTATATATATAAAAAAGCATCGCACTATATTTCATAGCGTTGCGATAAATATAACATTTGCTGTATGAAAATTTTGACGATCAAATAAAGTATATTTCCTGTTGCACGAGAAAGGCATTAAGTACAGGATGCTTCTGGGAGCTTTCAGATAAAAGCCATTAGCAGATTATATTCTGAAATATAAATGTTATGGTCGATAGTTTTCTTCATTAAAATAGAATGGGAATAGATATTTAAGAAATCAAAATAAAAGTCTTTCTGGATTTATAACCAATTAGTTGGATTAATTAGCAAACCGAACAGCAGATAATGGCGAAAGCAGCGACTATTTTCTTACCGGCTGACCTAGTATATACTGTATAGATTTATTATAATCGGAGACGCACTGATCTAGATAGAGCCATTCAGAGTGGCAGTAACTTCTGTCTTGTACAAACGTAGTAAATCAAGAATAACAGCATATATCTCTTAGTCATTCAGAACTGTAAATCTGCTTCAAGTCAATATATTCAGCATATTGACCTGGCGATGGCTTCTTCCAAATCTAGATTATGTTTCATTAGTTTGAATTTCACCTAATCCGTCTGCAGTTTGTTCACCTATTAATGCATGCCACTGCAAGAATTAGAAGGCCTGATCAGTAAAAAAATAAATACATAATTAAAGGTAGGAATTCGAAGCAATGCATGCTGGTAACCACTTTTTGAAACTAATATGTCATCTTGAAAGCTGTAGGTACAGATAAAAATGATTTGTGTTCAGTATTCATGGTTTGTCCCTGCCATCAAATAAATATACTGTAAAACATGTTCTATATGGGAACATTTCTTGCATAATAGACCTTTGGTAGAAAAAAAAAATGCTTTTTAGAAAACAGACATACAAAACTTAAAGATGTCCTGAAGTTTTAATTTTGAATCTTCAAAATCAAAATTAAGAAAAAATAATGAAATTTGGTACCTACAGCTTTGATGACCATTCTTTAAGCCATTGTAAGCGTAGAGATAAATATGATTGTATTTTGCGACACAGGCGTATATGGGGATGTACATCGGGTGAAGATTCTGTTCAACAAGAAAGACAACGCGCTCATACAGATGGCAGAGCCCCACCAGGCACAGCTAGGTAAGGGATCCGATTCCTATTATTTTGTTTTCTACATATCTCACGGCCTCGTAAACACCTGAAGTGTAATTGTTTGTTTTACATGAATGATTGTGTAAAACTATGAAGTTTTATGATGTTCCTTTTTAGGTGTAATAAAAACATTTTTCAGTCAAGCCTAGGTGGTTAATGCATTTCTGTGAATTTCATCTGTCTTTTTGCTACACGGAAAGACTTTACTAGTGACTTCCAAGTAGGTTTTTACAGATTTACATATTTTAAATTTGAAAATACTTTATTGAAATATTTTCTGTATTTTTTCAGCCATAGCCCATATTGATAAGGCCAAGGTGTGGGGAAAGAACATTCGAGTGACGCAGTCAAAACATTCTATGGTCCAGATGCCCAAGGATGGACAACCTGTACGTATCACTGTTCCATACTGTCATTATGTTCATACACTACCTGTATTCACTATTGTTTTGGGCATTTATATTTTTTATTTGGTTTCTACTGCTGGTTCATAAGATCCTACAAAATTCCATACATTGCATATGCAAATCATATCTTAGAAAAGCCTGCTGCAATGCAGAAATAAACTTGAGCACATAGACAGACTTTTCCTCTTACCATTAAACAAGGACTCAAAAAAACAACTTCAGTGACAAGAAATGGACACCGAATGATGTTTGGGATTGGACATGTTTGAAAGGTTGACGCATCATTCACAGAGATGCTGTAAAAAACATACAGTCAGTAATATAATTAAAGGCGAAACTATAAGTTACCCATCCTTAACTGTGATCACTATATATTTATTTGCATACAAATAAAACATATAAAACACTATCTGTTGTAGCTTGATATATTGATATATTAATAGTTAATTTTAAACATTATTTACCACTTATCTGTCATTTAATTAAATTATAGAATATTGACATATCAATATAATACTATAAACTGTGTGAATTTCAGGATGCTGGCTTGACCAAAGACTTCACAAATTCACCTCTTCACAGATTCAAACGTCCAGGGTCCAAAAATTGTCAGAACATTTACCCCCCATCTGCAGTTCTTCATCTCTCTAACATTCCGTAAGTACCGAGGTTCATTTTCTGCTTGTATGTGAAAGGCAATCTTAGAGAGGATGGAGATGTGCCATCATATATCACTCGACACTGACTAGAACACATATCTGTAGATTCGTAAAATAAAGTGCTACTAAAACACAACCAAAGTGCTCTGGATGTAGCCAAAACTGAAACACAACCAAAGTGCTCTGGATGTAGCCAAAACTGAAACACAACCAAAGTGCTCTGGATGTAGTCAAAACTGAAACACAGCTGGATGTAGCCAAAACTGAAACACAACCAAAGTGCTCTGGATGTAGCCAAAACTGAAACACAGCCAAAGTGCTCTGGATGTAGCCAAAACTGAAACACAGCCAAAGTGCTCTGGATGTAGCCAAAACTGAAACACAGCCAAAGTGCTCTGGATGTAGCCAAAACTGAAACACAACCAAAGTGCTCTGGATGTAGCCAAGACTGAAACACAGCCAAAGTGCTCTGGATGTAGCCAAAACTAAAACAGGCTGACAACACAGCCTTCTGTGTGTTAGATGGGTTTCATGTGATAACTTTACCAAATTTGTATATCTGATTGCATGTAACTTCTCAAAATGTGAGATGTTCTGATTTTCTTGCAGTCAGATAGCCTTTACGTCATTTTACTTTTTCAGATCTCTCGGTCAGATTATGCCATGGGAGAATGAGCTATTCTGGTTGATTGTGATAAGATATAACATTTATACAATTTTATTTTTCCTTTTGCAGGTCATCAGTAACAGAAGAAGACTTGACAGAAAGTTTCTCACAACACGGTCAAGTTAAAGCATTCAAGTTTTTCCCGTAAGTACTGCCCTCATATATGACGTTCTCCTAGTAAATACTACATCCGCTCATATGACATTTCGTCCATGGCCGAGTAGTAAGAGTCTCTGACTTGCAATCACTTGCCCCTCACCGCTGTAGGTTCGATCCCTCAGGGGCCTAGGAATCTTTATGTGAGGAAGCTATCCAGCTGGCTTGCGGAACATCGGTGGTTCTACCCAGGTGCCCGCCCATGCACGAAAATTGCCCGGAGGGGCACCTGGGGTCTTCCTCCACCAGTAGAAGCTGGAAAGTCGCCATATGACCTTAGCTGTTGGTGCGAATATAAAATCCAATTCAATCAATGACATTTTTAAATACTTCACTGTTATACAGAAATGTTCCTGGCAAGTACTAACCTTTCTAAAAGCTACTGTAAGAGCTTGTAATCTGTTCTGTTCACTCGTGGATTTTGAATGGGACAAGGTACATAGCACCTCTCATAGTGGGTGAAAGATGAGTCCATTGAGACAAACACTCGAAATGTTCCTTCAGTAATGTCCCTTCAGTAATGTTCCTTCTAATGTCCCTTCAGTAATGTCCCTTCAGTAATGTTCCTTCAGTAATGTCCCTTCAGTAATGTTCCTTCAGTAATGTCCCTTAAGTAATGTCCCTTCAGTATTGTCCCTTCAGACAATATGCTACTTGGGCGTGGTCAAATGTAAAACACAAAACAAAGTTGGTCTTGGACCTTCCTGTTTCATACTTGAATCATTATTTTGCCGGTGTAGCATAACAGAGACATATCATTGATTACTTGGGTGTGTTGTTGTCGTAGGTCATGTGCAATGAAATTACTAGCATCACTCTCGACGTATGCCAATATCTTGCATGTTGGTAAAGTTTAAATACTTGTTATAGTCAACTATGATATAATTCGAAAGAATTTGTTATTTACTGACTAATGTGTGCCACATTTCTTATACAGAAAGGACCGTCGTATGGCACTGATCGAGATGAACAGTATGGACGAGGCAGTCATGGCGCTCATTGTAAGTTATATGTATCTTTTAGCACAGTTTAGACTGTTTTGTTACTTAAATTCACTACTATCAACTGGTTTCATAAAATTAACCTCAATAATTATTTTAGCTTGACAAATCAAGATTTTTCTAAAAATGGGCGATTAAAACCAATTGTTTAGATATTTTCTGTTCTGGATTACAAAATAACAGTCAAAGCATGGCATAATATTTTTTTATTCATTATTTATGTATAAAAATCCACACAAAAGAGAATGATTATGTAAATAAAAAATGACATGATCTTTTTTCCAAAGAATAGTGTTGATCGGTGGAAGTATGCAACCTTCATACATACTCTACTCAACTTTTATAATCGGTCATATATTTTTTAAATAATTCGTATTTTCATTTGAAATTTTAATGCAGCATCTTAACAAATATCACTAGCAATTTATAAAACTTAATCTGCCTTGATTAGACTAAAACCTTGTTGATAAACTTAATAAAATATTGGTATACATGTGTTTCGGTGATTTGCAGTTTTTAGAATTCGTGTTATTTTCAAAAACCTGGGTGAACGATTATAAAAGTTGAGTAGTGTATTTAACGTGGGTTTTATTTCAGGGTATGCACAATTATCCGCTGAGTGAATCCAACCACTTGAGGGTGTCATTCTCCAAGTCCACGATATAGGACGAGTCGTGCTACCATAGTTCCAGAGACCAAGCAACAGAGGACAGTGCCTGTAATTTGTACCGCTGGTGTAAAAACATTATCATAGTATGGACGGACGGGGGGGTACTAGTTGATTTGTTACCTTTTAAAGAAATCTAAACAGTCGTTTATATGTAATGTTAAATATAGGAATATTGAATAGTTTAACAAACTCATGAGGTGTTAGTTTAGAAATAAACTGAAATTTACTGTTTACCAATATTGGATGCATAAACTTTGGTTAGTATATATTATTGTTGCTCTGAAGTTGATTTGGTAGTATTATGAAAATGGTTTTATATCAGCCGAACTTGCAAGAAGGAACGCCTCATTTCATAATTGTACAGTTACGGCTCACAAGTGCCTTTACTTTTACAGATGATTCTATGTCTTTTGACATAATGAAAGTTTATAATTTTGTTAATAAGTCTTAACGTTACATTCTAGTGTGGGGAAATAGGAGCTACGGGTTGATTGCAATTCAAAATTTTAAATCAAATGCTGCAATACAGTGTGACAAAAAAGTTATGTAACATGTGCTGCTGGAAGTGAAGATTTGTAGATTAGAGTTCATTACAACACTGTTTTAACTACTCATATATAAATGAAGAAGGTACGCCAGTGTTGTATCGAACCCTTTTAATTGTCTTCTGTCTCCAGCAGGGTTAGTTTTTACACGTCGTAATCCTTCAATGGTGGTATATAATTGTCCCATATCTGTTTTTAACAAGAAATCCATTCTATAAGTATTGTCAACTTGGTATGAATGTCCCAAATGGATGATGCCATTTTATTGAATGTGTTATAAAATCAAATCTGCAGAGAAATAACAGGAAAATGGTCGCAATTGGTAAATGAGCATGTGTAAGTAGTATATAAAAATTCAGATTCAAATTCAGCAAGAAAACAAGACCTCGGAAAAGTTAATTAATTCCATTGAATTTTGTATAAAATTCGAAATTTAGATGAAATTTTAAATAGATAAAAATAGTTATTGTTTCAATCTTAATGTCTGTTTGAAATATATTTTTGCATTTTTAAACGTTTTTTTTGTGTATTTAGGTAATTTTCAAAGTATATTGTATATGTATATTTTTGTTGTTGATGTTTTTGAAATGTTCATCTTCTCATTAAGCACTAAGAGCTGTTGTTATATCACTACCGGCATCGTCACAGTCAGTTTTAGATATGTAGATATACATACACAACTAGTTATCAAAACATCGATCTCCAATTTACTCGAATTATTCATGCATAAACAGATTCTTGTATAAACACTAACACACCATGAATCAAAACCTTTGTTTAGAAATTCATTTGTTGCATGTTAAAATTATATTAATCACATTATTGGTTTGTTATTTTGGAAAATATTTGCCAAGCTGTTTTAAGCTTGAAAGCTCACACAAATTGCACGATTTGTATCGCCCTGAACAAATTACTTGACAATCAATGCATTGTTAATGAATTTTGCCGATTTTGAAAAAAGGAAAAAAGGTTTTATTTTTAAGTTGAACAGAAATTGTGTTAATAAAGTTTCAAAGAGCATTTATGTAGCTTACTTCTGGATTTTGTGGAATTTTGTTCAAAGAAAGTATTGTTTGACAGTATTTCCATTTAAGTATAAATAGCTAGTAATTCTGGCAGAAAACAAACGATTTGAACAGACTTGTTAAAGACTTTCAGGTTAATGTTTTATCATCATCATCCATCATTGCATCGTACAAGGGGAGTTCACGGTTCATCTAGACATACCAGGGCAACTATCGCAGCACGGTGTAAAGTTTTCTTGGTTTTAGTTTGATTTGACTTATTCATGTTGTATATTTTGTCCAAATTGGCCGATTAAGAGAGTTTTCTGTTGATATGTATATGTAGTATCATTTTGCCTCGCTATACTACCAGTAGTTGCCACGACAAATCGGTGTCGATGACCGCATACTGGCATTATGCGAGGCAAATTATTATTAGCAAAAAAACATTTTGTCCGTCATTTATCTCATTATCTTGTCGGAACTGGCTTCTGACTGAAATTGGCAATCATAGACGAGTGTTACAGATCACATGTTGTCAATGGATTTAAAAAGCTCTTCTTTTAAAATAAAACGTATTTTGTGAACTTACTTTGTAAGAACAAGTTTTGATGATTTTATCTAACTACGTGTATTAAGCCACCACTACCATTTATGGAAATAAAGCTGTGAAAATGTTTTGACATTTAAAACAAAACTATAGAAAAATACCCAGACCAGTACACACGCTCAAAGAAGATTGAAAAATCCATTGAAAATATGTTTGGTTTGTTTGTGATCATTTCTGTTATTGTTTTATGTTCATAGAAATCCAATCATTTTTGCTTATTAAGTTTAATGAATATCAATGACATACTTATGAATATTCATATCATTTTGATAATATGTCGGGTATCTGATGATTATTAATGGCATGTTTATGAATATTCATATGTTGATCACATGGCAGGTGGGTTTAGACTGCCTGATGTGCATGTAGATGGTGCAGTGTCCTGTATATACAAAACGACAACGTTATATACACGAATAACGAGTCTTCATCACAGCTGATTACGCTACAAAATACTCGTTACACAATCCGCCCAGTAGACTTACATTTATTGAAGAAAACACAGGCAGAAATAGATAAATATATTAAAAGCGATGGGTAATATTTAATTTTTATACAAAATTGAAAACTAATTTATAGCTGATTGCTTTCTGTAATATCTGTTCGTGTTACCATACAGAATAGTGGAACCTCTCCTTAAAGATCAAATTTGGGATTGTACCAATCTTTTATGGAACAGAGATGAGTGAATTTCCAAATACAGATCTAAATTGGGATTGTACATGTTATTCTGGTCTAAAATCACAGGTTTTACTGTGCCGACATTTGTCTGAAATTTTCATCTCTTAAATTTTATAAATTTTATCCATACAGTAAATGTGGACAACAAACGTGCATTACCTTTTCAGCCTTCTGAAACTTGTGATGTGTTCATGGGTTCATTTAACATTATAGCAAATTTATGCGATGCAATATTTTTGTTGTTGTTGGGGAAGCTTGGTTCAAAGATTTTATTAATATAATAAACAGGTGTTCACTGGATAGCGTGCCATGCAATTGTTCATTTGATATACCGACTAACCATGAGGGTTTGTCAATTAGTAATTGGATATGTGGTTAGTTAGACCTGATCTACTGAATATATATCGACAAAGATCAGTCGGTTATGGTACAGTTTGGAAAGAAAGATGTCAAATACTACTGGTTAGTCAATATGTTGGAAGTAAACGCAGGCATGTACTGTTCGTCAGATGTACAGTCAATGATATACAAGGGAGTATCACTATTTCACAAGTCAGAAATATTGTCCGACTGACAAGTTCTTGAATAGGCCTGATGAAGTTACTGCTAAATTAGGAAACACATTCTCACACACTTGCCAAAAAATCTTGCAATCCGATTGGCTGATGTTCAAACATTTGCAATTATTAAATAGTGCATAACCTGTCACAAATCCAGTAGTGTGACGTTTAACCATCAAAAACGTGACTACGTTTTCTTTCAAAGGGTTTCTGTCAGAAACAATGAAATAAGTTAGAAACGGGTTAACCAGTATTGAAATCTTGACTTTAACAACGTTATATCAGGGTCATTTAACTGTCGCAAATCGTGTTTAACGGCTCCGCTAACGCGTCACCATTAAATGACTGATATGTCGTTGCAAAATTCAAAATTTCAAAACAGGTAACCCTATATTTAATGCTGCGTAAAAATCAACTGTATCCAAATTTAAAGCAGTTTACAGTACAAAGGTAAACATTGAACCTAAATTATACGGTAACCTTCATTTACAGGGTCGATTTAACTTCAAATTTCACATATCTCAGAGTTAAAGCTCAAGCTTTCCATATCGAAATTGCTTTACGTAGATTGGACATGCTGCGATAATGATATTCCTTTTGTACGTAAGTTTTGGCTCCTTAATGTGCAAACTTGTAATATAACGGTTATAATATGTGGGATGGCAGTTTTGTCGAGATCTGATTTATAGAGATAGTTGCTGATATAGTTTTGTGGATGTCAAATCTCTACATTTACTACACATTAATGTGTCTGCGTTGATTATGCACATCTAACTTTTTAAATGTAATTGCAAAAGTTTTACAACTGTTTTTACTTGGGGGTAGTACAATGGTTGGTTTACATGGAAGAAGGGTGTAAAATTTAAACTAGAAGTGATTAGTGATAGGTTCAGTGATTGGTAGGTGTCTAAATGAAACTAGCCACGATTGGTTTATACTGTCAGAACGAGAACGTAAAAGTGTGATTTTGATCTTCGCAAGAGGTTTGCATGTAAATTACCTTGTTCATTTAATTAATATGTAATTTAAAATGTGCCTCAAGGGAACAACTCTGTAATCAATACTAATTTTGTAGCTTTTTACCAAACTTTAAACATTGTTTTTTGTTTTATTTATTAATTGTTGGACCCCATTTTGTGGTCGGAGTATTGATCTATTTACATGACAAGTTACCAACATTTTACTGTCGGATGTTAAGGATGTAGATGTTGGTAGAATTTCATGATTCAAGAATAACGATCTTGTACTTGCGCAAAGTTGAAATATTAAAAAATCCATTTTGTATAAAAATTATTGTGTTGTATTTGGTGTTATAATTCCAATTTCTGACAGCACTGCAGAAGTGCTGTAATCTTCAATTCAAATCTTTTTTTCTGCAAGTCGCAATCTTTATCTATTTTTGTTATGAACTACTTTAGGCGTTTTCTTCCTGTTTTATTTCGTGGCATCATTCTTAATGCTCTGTTTTGACTCTGTGAAACATAACAAAACTCTTGTTTTCATGATGTACCTTCCTGTATGATTTCTTGATTGCTTATACACGAGTACTGTAGTGTGGACTAGTTTTCCACCATTTTCATCATTTCTTAAATCATCTGTATATTTCATCACTTTTCTGTACATAAACTGATTCTTTGTCTTTAATGAGCTTATTTCACACCCAAAAGAAGTACTTTCTTGGCCTTAACCAATATTTAAAAAATAGAAGTTTGGTATTTGGGAGTGGTCTGACTTTAAGGGACACGCGGCATTCTTGAAATAGTTATCAAACATCAAAATTATCGCCTCGATTTATTACTCCAGTATTATTTTGACTTCAAATCTGCTTGCATATTGTTATTGAAATTGGAGTTTTCAGTTATTCTGCTTTATATCAAGTATATTATTGGTGCAGTATATAATCGACTATTAGAAATATGCATACAAAAAATGCTTTCAAATAACAAAAAAAATATCTTAATAATGATCGCAAATTTCCAAGTTATGTAGAAAGATTAACGGGAAGCAGCGAGTTTTAAAAAAATCGAGGTTGCCATGACTGTGTCCCTTGATAAAACTGAGGTAATTTTATATAATAAAAAAAATTGAACGTTTTGCTGACATTTGTATTAACTGTACAATAACCACAAATGAAATTTCAACAAATTCTCAATTCATTCCCCCGAAAAATTCGCATATATATGGGAGTATCTGCTATGTGATTGACCCATGGGAGTATCGGGGTTGACCCTAATGAGGTCCAAATGCTGTAATGTCGTTCAATCCCGGCATCTCCCAGGGTCAGCTCTGTATGTACACATGATGGCAATAATGGGTGTGAAGTAAGCTCAGTATTTTAACTGTTGTAGTGTATGTATTTTTCTCTTAGATTAATTTTCTGCTGCATATCTTTGTAACTTTAAAAGCAACTTCGTAGCTCCGAAATGTTACATCACTGTTTTACATGGTTATAAATCACTTCTATCAGAGACATGTTTTTTGTTTCTTACTTGTACCAAACTTATGTTTGTTTTCTCTTATTACTATTTAGACTTTAGTTCGTCCAGCTGACTTCCTGTACACTTCCAGGGAGAGAACTCTATTATAGAAGTGGCCTGCAAATTTCTTTGTTCCTTCCATTTCTTTGAGCTTTGAAGTTGATTACCACATAGTAATTCTAGTTTGCGAATTTTGTATTTAATCGACAACATAACATTTTATAGACATTCATAGTGACATACAGCAGACGGAACATGCTAAGCTGTGTCTGACATGGATAACGAGTTTGCAAATCAAAACTTAGGTAGAAATCTGTCAAGTCCTCATTGGTCTAGGATCTATTTTTAGATTTACCATTTGAAAAAATGACCTTTACCCGTGCAAGTTTTGTTGGGAGTGAAAATGCAACCATCGGTTAAACACAAAACATCGCAAACAGAATTTATGGCAAATTTTAAAGGATCATGTACTTGTTGCCCTATGAAGACAATCTAGATCATGGTTGCAACAAGAACATATATATTTTCGGTTAACTTGTAAAATACGGCTTCAAGAAATGATGGGACCTCTTACAGGAAGTGTCAGGACTGCCTCTAGAAAGCTGTATTTCTGTCTAGCTATGCTGTTTATGTAAATCATTGTGAACATATTAAACTTCTGGATGTGGGTTACTATCTCTCTGACTTTTTCTTTCTCAAACACTCCCTAAATCTTGCATACTTCCCTAAATCTATTGCCTATTATTTGTCATTATAGGTCTTTAACCTTATTCCTTGTCTATACCTCCACGATGTGTTACCTTAAGTGGGGTGGCTAGGATGGCTGCACGTTGTGTAGATAGTTGTGTGTACAAGCCTCTCCTCTTGTGGCCTGTCCGAAGACCGATACATCATGCATGGTAGACACATGTTTTAACAGCCTTAAATCGGTGGAACATCAGGCTCTCAACAGAAGCTGAATTTTCATGGAGGGCATCGGTATACAGCGTGTTCAGTATACCTACAATGTTACCCATCGTAAACAATGGGATTGTGGACGCTCTACTGGCTTGTAACAATAGGGAGTTGAGTTAAACAGGAATTTACGGCGCACTGAAAATTCATATTACAATAAAAATGTAAAAAACCTAATATCGTCTGAAAAGTTGCTGCTGTCCAGCTACTGTGTCTCGCATGCTGGAGCCCTTAGGTAATCACTTGTGTCAGTTTGTCCATCCGTGAACAATGTGGTGTGTGTTCCGTAATTTTTGAAATTAACTTCTTGGGTAGACTGTCCACTATCGTTCTTCAATCTCTGTAGCCAGATTCCTCAACCGTGATTGGTACACTGTCCACAGTGGCAGGATGATCCCTATTCATTTTGTGGTCAAAGGTCAAGGTCACCATGACCCGATCCTGTAAAAAACATCTGGATGATTACAGCCGAGTCTTCAAACCCTAATCATTTTTGGATTAATGTCAACGATCCAGATTGCCATGATCTGATTATAAAAAACCTTATCCGCACGATAATTGGAGCTACGTTCTTCAAATTTCCTGGGTAGACTGTCCATGGCGACACCACTATTCAGTTTGGGGTCAGTAGGTCAAATGTCAAACTGTCAAATTTCTAATTTTAGGGTCAGTAGGTCAAAAGACGAGGTCACCATGACCGGATCATAAACAAGAGGCCCTGTAGACGCTCTACTTGTATGATGTGATTCAAAAACATAAACATGATAGAGGCCAACCCAAGAAACATGTTTCCTATATATAACTCTATGTAAACTTTGGGTTATCGTGGCGGCCATTTTTGAATATTTGACAACGAAAAACACAAACTTGATAGAGGCCAACCCAAGAAACATGTATATGATATTTCAGTAGAATGGAATCAGTGGTTTCGGAGATGTCGTTTGAAATTTCCTTAAATTTGACCTAGTTTTAGCCATGGCGGCCATCTTGGATGACTGGCGGCCGCGAAAAACACAAATCTGAGAGGGGCCCTCCCAAGCGGTTTCAGAGGAGATGTCTATTTTATAAAATTGCTAACAGACGGACAGACGGACGAAAAGTGATCGCATAAGCCCTCGCTGAAAACCTAACCACAGTTATAAAATATCAATATTTGCTATTGCCTCGTGGTAACTTCTATTTTATATTGTAATCTGTAAAGCAGTATGGGAGAAAAATAACTTATTTTTAGCTTACTATTTATTCTACTCTTCTTGCCATCTCTGAAACGGTTTACCAGTTACTGTAAGCTGAAACTTCTGTTTCATTAATCAATAAACAAGAATGAGCTGACAAAGCATGCCATCGCTTAAAAGCCCACTGGCCAGTAGAGCTAAAAATGACAGCAAAGTAAGGATTAAAGAAACTAAACTGCCAAATTTCGCTACAAAACTTTTTCCAAACGTTCCATGTGCTAAGGTTATAAAATAATGCATATGTGCCGTTTAGAAGTCCAGATGTATTCACGGGTACTTAAAATACCAGGTAACTCCTAATTCGACACTTCGACAACGAATGTCAGCAGGTAATTTGCAATTGTATGTCTAACATGTCCCCATCTCTTCTGCTTTACTTCCGCTGCCTACTTACTGGGTAGACACAAGTCGAGGGGTGAGTGGAAAACTGTTGTAACTATATATAAATAAAGAACAAGATACAACAGTTTTACACTATGCCCTCAAAGTGAGGAATAAATACAATAATAAATATGTGAACCGAGATGTCCATTTCATGTCCGTTCTATATACCATGAGAAATACTGGGAATTGGAGGTTTTAATTCAATCAAATGGAAGCTGAAGGAGGAGTTTGCTGCACAAGAATGCATTAACTATATACAGTAGACAAGAAATAAAACTATATATAAGAAACCTAAGTCGAAAAAGGGGGCATAACTCGAAAAATCGTCTGTCAGAAAAGCCCAGACCATAATATGCGGATGTTCGCCTCAAGTCAATGCTGTATAGCAAGTTTTCATGCCTTCTGATATAAAGTATAGGATGGGTTATCTACACAAAAGCTGTATAACAGGTTTTATAATCGTGTAGAAACTATAGGAGTTGTGCACACAAGAATGTATACACTGTATAAAGTATATAAGAAACAATGTTAAAAAGTGGGCATACGAGGGGGGTTCAGTATATTCTGTCACTGGTATTCAAACTAACAGATACTGGAAATATAAAAAAACTTCTTATTACAATCCTTCAAAGTATTCCTGTGAATAGATACACACTTTCGGAGTCGCGCTATCCATGACGTAAACGCAGCAAAGTAGTCTCCCCTTTGTATAATGTTGATACACTGAAATATTCCGGCACCAAGGGCACTTCTGGAAGAATAGCGTCTACCAGAGAGGTTTTTCTTCAGCTAAGGGAATAGGAAAAAGTCACAGGGACTAAGGTCGGGAGAATAAGATGGGTGCACCACTTTTTTTGCTCCAAGAAAGACTTCACAATTTTAGCTTTGTGAGCTGAGGCATTGTCATTCAAAACTTTATTTGGGCGTTTTTTTTTGTAATTATGTTTGACTGCTTTGAGAACTTTGTCCTTGTAAAATTTGGCCGTGATGGTTTTTCCCTGTTTGCATGGAATTTGTACCACAGGGCCACTGGAATTAAAAGAAAATTGCATACATAACCTTTTTAGCGCTTTTTGTTCGTTTTGCAATAATCGGTTTGCCTGATTTTTACCCAACCATTGTTTATTGTTTATCCGCCGCTGGGGCTCAAAATAGTACAAACACGTTTCATCTCCAGTGAGCAACTCAGAAATTTTTCTAGGATGACAATTTTCATATTTTTTAAGAAGATTTTTAGCACATTTTAAGCGTTTGGCGTTTCGTTCAGATGACAGCAAATGAGGGACCCATCTAGCACAAAGCTTCTTTAATTTCAAACAGTTGGTCAAAATGTGATGTGCCTTCTGAGATGCCAAGACTATTAGCTATCTTAGAAACTGTATACCGCCCACCTTCGTCTACCATGGCCTTCACAGCATCAATGTTCTCCTTTGTTGCTGTAACAACAGGCCTGCCAGGACGGTTATGGTCTTTAATGCCAAGTTTACCCCCTTTAAATGTCTTCGCCAAACGAAAAACCGTTCTCAATGTCACGGCAGAACTGCCATGTACACAGCACAGTCCAGCATAAATCTTTTTTGCAGGTACTTTTAAAGCAACCCTGGCTTTAATGTAAGCCCTAATTTCAATTTTTTCTTCACTTTTCATGACAGCACTGAAATATAGCCACTGTACATGAGTGCACATAATTCAACAATGGATATCTCCGTCAATTGTTATCGGATTAAACCGCTATTTTGCATGTACGTAGTTAGTGAAATCGCCTTCAAATGCACGAGTTTTCAGTGCGGTAATGTAAGGCGGTTTCTACGGAAGCACAGCGACGGAATATATTGAATGCCCCTCGTAACTCAATGAAATCATCTGACAAAAGCCCCAACAATATGCTCATACTAAGTTGCATTTCAATCTATAGAAAACTAATGTTGCGCACACGTTTTAAAAATAAATTAAGACTAAAAAGGTGCGATACTCAGTTTAAAATTATTGGACAGTAGACCCTGACAATATGTACATGTCCACCTTATGTCAAAGCTGTATCCCAAGTTTCATTTCAATCTGATAGAAACGGAGGATATACGAATGGACATAAGGATACATGAATGGACATAAGAATGCATTCACTTTATACATTATAAGAAATAAGGGGCATAACTATAACCCACCGATTTGTTCCGAGCATACCTGTCAAGTCTCACGCATTGGGCTTGAGACCAAATCACGCTCGCGCGCATACATTCCACATTCTCCGTCATTCTAACAATTTGACCAAAATGTTTTTGTCTGCAATATTTTTAATAAAATTTAGTACATTTTATACCAAATCTCTCGATAAAATTTACTGTGGTTTAACCAGGATCTGTATATTGTGTGACTTAAATGAATTCAGTTAAAATATATGAACAGTATTACAAGTATACCTCAAGACAAAATTTATAAAATTCAACCAAAGACCTTCTCGAACTTCAGGGGGCTTCACCCCTAACCAAGGGTCAACTGCATCTTGGGCCCTATCTCACATTTACATTGGGCCTTGACAGCTATGTCAGAGCTGTATACCCCATTTATTGCAGTCTGATAGAAACTCTAGGAGTTGCGAACACAAGAATGCATTCATTGTATGCAGTGTATAAGAATTAAGCCAAGTTAAACGGGGCATAACTCAATGAAAACTCACCACACAGGAGAGCCCCGACAATATGTACATATCCATCTTATGTCAGCTGTATACAAGGTTTCATTTTAATCGGATGGAAACTAGGAGTTATGCACACAAGATTTGTGAGGTTAACAAGGTGATTCTTATATAATCCCCATTTCTTCGAAGCAGGGGTATAATAAACATTCGTGCATACCGGATAAGGTTATCAGTCCAGACTCGATTGTGCCCGTCCCTTTAGGACATCCTATCCGGTTCTTGGGTGGAGGGATGTTAAACCTTAGAAACAACGGATAAGGTTATCTGCTTTTTACATGGGTGATGAAAAGCCTAATCTTACACATGGGGGAAGATAAAAGTCGCACGCTGATATCAACAATGACAGTTGCTTGATGTCATTATGTAAATAACATGCAAAACGTTAGTAGCTGGCAACGTCAATGCACAGAATGTAAATGGTATGCAAGAAAAGAATCGATCATGAGTATTCGGTTCAGATAGGAAAATTCCAATCCTCGGTATCGCTGTTTTGTTCTTTCCCGTATGTAACATACAGCAGGTTTAAAAACAAATACCATTGAAATGCTTGATCTGTAAAATGATGGGTGAGGGGTGTGGATTGAAAATGCCGACAGGTTTGTTCAGTTATATACAACACATTTCTTCTTATGACCTACATTATTTTTGTCCAGCCCGTTTGACTAAGTTTTGTGACGTTAATATAAAAACAAAAGGCCCAATAAGGCCTGTAGACGCTCTACTTGTATGATGTGATTCAAAAACAAACATGATAGAGGCCAACCCAATAAACATGTTTCCTATATGAAACTCTATGTAAACTTTGGGTTATCGTGGCGGCCATTTTGAATATTTGACGACAACGAAAAACATAAACTTGATAGAGGCCAACAACAGGAACATGCATATGATATTTAACTAGAATGGAAAAAGTGGTAATATGTTGTTTGATAAATGTCCTTAAATTTGACCTAAGTTTAGCCATGGTGGCCATCTTGGATGACTGACGGCCGTGAAAAACATAAATCTGAGAGGGACTATCCCAAATATCATTGTGATTAAGTTTCATCAAAATCCTTCAAGCGATTTCAGAGAAGATGTCATTTTTAAACTTTTCCTATATAACTCTATGTAAATTTTGGGTCTCCGTGGCGGCCATTTTGATTATTCGACGATAACGAAAAACATAAACTTAAAAGAGGCCAACCCAAGGAACATGTATATGATATTTCAGTAGAATGGAATCAGTGGTTTCGGAGATGTCGTTTGAAATTTACTTAAATTTGACCTAGTTTTAGCCATGGCGACCATCTTGGATGACTGGCGGCTGCGAAAAAAAACAAATCTGAGAGGGACTATCCCAAATATCAGTGTGCTTAAGTTTATCAAAATCTTTCAGGCGGTTTCAGAGAAGATGTAAATTTAAACCTTTTCCTATATAACTCTATGTAAACTTTGGGTCGCCGTGGTGGCCATTTTGATTATTTGACGATAACGAAAAACACAAACTTGATAGAGGCTAACCCAAGGAACATGTATATGATATTTCACAAGAATGGAATAAGTGGTTTTGTCGGAGATGTCGTTTGAAATTTACTTAAATCTGACCTAGTTTTAGCTCTGGCGACCATCTTTGATGACTGGCGGCCGTTAAAAACACAAATCTGAGAAGAACTATCCCAAATATCATTGTGCTTAAGTTTCATCAAAATCTTTCAGGCGGTTTCAGAGAAGATGTAATTTTTAACCTTTTCCTATATAACTATGTAAACTTTGGGTTGCCGTGGCGGCCATTTTGATTATTTGATGATAACGAAAAACACAAACTTGATAGAGGCTAACCCAAGGAACATGTATATGATATTTCACAAGAATGGAATAAGTGGTTTTGTCGGAGATGTCGTTTGAAATTTACTTAAATCTGACCTAGTTTTAGCTATGGCGGCCATCTTTGATGACTGGTGGCCGTAAAAAACAAAAATCTGAAAGGAACTATCCCAAATATCATTGTGCTTAAGTTTCATCAAAATCTTTCAGGCGGTTTCAGAGAACATGTAATTTTTAACCTTTTCCTATGTAACTCTATGTAAACTTTGGGTCGCCGTGGCAGCCATTTTGATTATTTGACGACAACGAAAAACATAAACTTGATAGAGGCTAACCCAAGGAACATGTATATGATATTTCACAAGAATGGAATAAGTGGTTTCGGAGGAAATGTTGTTTGAAATTTGGCCTTTGGCCAGTAGAGCTAATGAACTGAACATGATATAGCCATTTTACGTTGTCTACAAGTTCAAGGAACCCATGCTTATTTTATTGATTAAGAATCCACCTGAATCTTTAAAACTTCCGCTTCATACCTTGAATGCAATATCAAATGAAAACCTGAAAAAAACACTGACAGACAAAAAGCAAATGTGTCCGTCTGCTTACTGATACTTTGTACAGGAAATGTCAAAGAGAAACCTCAACAGAAGAAATACCAATATTCTCAGGTAACAGTGATGCTATAGCCTTAATAATAGTTATGTATATTCAAGACAGAGTTGCAGAATGAATACAAAGTGCAGAGACAGTAGAATAATGTATACCGGACAAGGATATCCATCGTTTTACCGGGGCTAGATTTTTACATCTCGTCCTAGGGTCGAGATAAAATTCACGCTCAACAATAATGACATTCTGGTGAATAACATGAACAGATGCATGATGTCACTGTGTTAGAAAATATGTTAACTCTAGTTATTGGCGACGTCAAACGCACAAAATGTCAATGATATGCAAGAAAAAGAATTCATCGTGAGTTTATCCATGTGAGATAGGTAAATCTCACCCGGGATCAGAATTGCACCATTAAGGAACCCGGCATAGTCTCATCCCTGGTTACAATTCTGACCCTCGAGAGAGATTTCCCTATCTGACATTGATACTCATGATGGATTCTTATAATACTACACCACATGCTTGCGATGCTGTTGCCCTATTGTCAACTTTTTTATGTTTGTGGTGTCTCATAATCTGCTTTTATTTATCCTTGAAATTGTTTTTCTAAATGAATGTTTTTGGTAGACTGTTTTGTGAACGCTACATTTCCTACATGTACATTCTTGCAGATTAATGTAAACTTATGCTGCAGCTGCTTACATATATATAATGGACTGTTCTTTCTTTGAATTAAGATCATTCCATTTATGTGAAAAAGGGGTTTTTTGGGGAAAATGACTGATCATCAGCTGGACATTGTAAACACTGATCAACCTGCGAGTAACTCGTAGGCTGATCTGGGTTTACAATGGATGCAAAGGCTATTATAGTCGTGCTTAGCGGGTTAAGGGTTAATTAAAACTAGAAGGCCACGGTCTACATGTCGAATCCTATTATACAGATACAGATATTTGATTTGACCAACACCAATGTCAATCCCAAGAGATATTAAAATAATGTCATTAACGGTGGGGGATGCATGTCGTAGAGGAGACCAGATTCAACCTATATTTCGTCAAAAGTAGGTCAAGCGATCCAAAATTCTCCACATCATATTAGATGCATGCATATAAGGAACATTCTGGTGAAGTCTGGTGAAAATCCTGCTAGAAAGAAGAAAGATATGCATGTTGTGGCAAAGACCAAACTTGACCTATATTTCGTTGAAAGTAGGTCATAATGACCAGATATTATTCACATGATTTTAGATGCATATAAGGAACAGTCTGGTGAAGTTTGGTGAAAATCCTGCAAGAAAGAAGCTAGATATTTATGTTGTAGTGAAGACCAGACGTGACCTATATTTCGTTCAAAGTTGGTCAGTGATCCGAAATTCTAATGATGCATATAAGAAACATTCTGGTGAAGTTTGGTGAAAATCCTGCAAGAAAGAAGCAAGTTACTCATGTCGTAGCGGAGATCGGAAGTGACCTATATTTCGTTAAAAGTAGGTCAGTGACCTAAAATTTTGCACTTGATGTTAGATGCATATAAGGAACATTCTGGTGAAGTCTGGGTAAAATCCTGCAAGAAGAAGCAAGATATGCATGTCGTAATAGAGACTGGACGTGACCTATAGTGATATTGGAACCATATAATGAACATTCTGGTGGAGTTTGGTGAAAACTCCTGCATGTTATGAAGAAGATATTAAGAAATGAAAATCGGACAGACTAATGAACTGAGAAACTGATACACATACACCCAGACGACATTGTGATCGCTAAGTCGAGAGCCGTATATACATATACGCAACATTTTTGTTGACCTCAAATTAACAAATATAATTGAGATTTATTTTTTTAGATTTTTTGATTATCATTTCAGAACAGATATTCCGCGTTTAAATATCACATTTTGTAAGATTAAAAGTAAAACATACATAAGTGCAGGGTTTGGTATTTGTTGAGTTCCAGTAATAACCACCTTCATTCCATTTTTTTACCATTTACCTGAACATTTAATCTATGATTTTTTTTTAACCTGGGAATGGTATATACCAGTGTGTTTAAGTGCCATGATACTTTGGCCTCCCCCTGAAAGTGACAGTTCAAGTTGTAACGTTGGCCTTTTACGCTGCCACTACCATACATATTTTGAGAATCCAAATTCTATAGACACAATATAAATGGCTTTAACCAGCCAGACCAAACCCCAAAACTGGAGCGTCGAAATAAGAGTTAACAACTTATAATTCATTTCACGCATATTCAATCACGGATATTTTAAGAACCCGTGAAAAGAACTATACTTGTAATCAGCACATATACATTGTTATATGACCTGAACACATGGTAAAAAATGGCAAAATGAATATGAACGGGGTGTCCTACCCCTCTGCATGTTACAGGTAAGTACTTAAGAAATAAAGCTGAAGGGCACAAAATAATTTCACAGTGTGTAAGGAGACAAAACACGAGTTTGAAATAATTACTTTACAAAGAAATAAGTAGTATCTGAAGGCTTTGAATATCTTGACAAAGGTCAACACTGACTTTATACATATGCCTTTGATCTACGAAATCAAAACAATGAAATAAAAACAAAATTATCATTTTACTGAATGCATTGTAATTACAACTATCAAAAATGCGGTATCAAAAATGCGGTACATCAGTTTAGCAACTATTTAAGAACTGTGTAACTGTGTTGTGTTGCAAAGGCAGAGCATTTGCAAAACAAAACTGAATTGAATTGAATTTGGTTTTAAGGCGTACCAACACATGGAAAGGTTACATGGCGCCTAACAGGCATGAACATATCAGGTTCATCCACCATGTACATCGAGATAAAATATGGAAAATGGGCCTAGAATCTTCTCACCCTGAACTATAGAGTTGCTGCAAATTCTATCGTAGAAACTCCATTTACGCTGGAGCCACGTTTATTGTTTTTCTGCCACTGCTCTTTTGATGCGAGCGAGATAGCACCTGAAACAATGCAGAGATCATGATGAAGACCTTTAATGAACATGAACAAAAAATGATAAAATGAACATGAATTTGGGGGGATTCTACCCCTCTGCCTACCCCTCCAAAGGGATCTGCAGTGGCCCTATTCTTTGCCCCGTGACCAAACGTGGGCACCCGGGAACCACACTGAAAGAACTAGAACTATCACCTGAAGGTGATGAATACCCCTGCTTTTTTGATATAGCCAATGAGAATGGGCAAAATTAATGATAATAAATGTCTAAAATATTAATTTTTTTAATGTGAAAAAAATTAATACCGATATAATATCGGATTGATACCGATACATGGGTCTGTCTCCTTCCATATTGAGAGAAACCAGCCTATGAATTTGTTAAATGGTACATTTAAATTCCAGTAACAAATAGAGGTTTTCTTTATTTAGTGACAACTAGGGATGGTAAACCAGGGACCTAATAACAGATAGGAAACTGTAAAATGTATCTAAATTTCAGGTGGCAAAGTCCAGATTTCACAAAATATTGCCCGACATTAAACACACATATCATGAAGACACATTATGCATATACATTTCATGTATGTCAAAACCCATCAAAAATATATTTCTCTTTCTAAAGACGGTATTTTCTTTAACATTTTAAGCAAAAAAGGAGTTCGAAGGAAAGTTACACAATTTTTAAGGCAAAAGCAGAAAACGATATTGTTAACTTTAAACAGATTTTTATACAATTTCTTATTTGGTACATAAAAATAAATTAGTATAGTCCCATTTTGCTATTCATTACGAATCTTTTGTATTCTCATCAAAATCAATGAGTTTTTGAGAGAGGAGTTAGAAGGATAGGTTAAGGTGCCACATGATATTTTGACTTCTCCACTGGTTCAGATAGAAAGTTTCCAATGTGCCATCTTGCTCACATCACTAAGAGCAGTGGCAGAAAAACAATAAACGTGGCTCCAGCATAAATGGAGCGTCTACAATAGAATTTGCAGCAACTCTGCAGTTCAGGGTGAGAAGGTCCTAGGCTAATTCTCCATATTTTATCTCGATGTACTTGGAGGATGAGCCTGGCATGTTCATGCCTGTTAGGCGCCATATAACCTTTCATGTGTTGGTGTTCCTTAAAACCCAATTCAATTCAATTGTTATTAGGTCTGTGTCTAGTAACATTTTAGTTTGAAACTAGAAATGTGTCCTTAGGACACGGATTCTTCCGCTTTTGCTTCACATATTAAGAAGGAAGTTTGTCTAAAAAATGAGACGGACAAAATGTTGCAAACATTTTTATGAGTATTATATTATGATACATAAAGTTGTGGATACAGGGGTAACACTATATGCCCCTTCACAATTCCTCGAATAGCAGGGGCATAAAGCAAGTCACTGTATTAATGTTGCATATTTTATGCACAATTTCTGTTAATCACGAAACTTCTGTCAAGTTCTTAAACTAAGTCGGTACAAATGACAGGAATACTAACTGTTCATTTCTTATCTGTATGCTAGTAACACATACCAACTATCTTGAATGTTTGAAATAAAAAATGCCATACAATTAGGTCTGAGATTTTTATTGTCGGCATGTTTTCGCTCTCTTGGAGGTATATCGGAGTGGTTGGCAAAAATGGTCCATCATTCTCTTGGTAAGTGAATCTGAGTGGTTGGCAATAATGGTTCATCACTCTCTCGGTAATTGATTCTGAGTGCTTGGCAATAATGGTTCATCACTCTCTCGGTAATTGATTCTGAGTGCTTGGCAATAATGGTTGATCACTCTCTTGGTAAGTGAATCTGAGTGGTTGGCAATAATGGTTCATCACTCTCTTGCAAATCAATCTGAGTGGTTGTTAATAATGGTTCATCATTTTCTTGCAAGTGAATTCACATGGTTGGCATTAATGGTTCATCACTCTCTTTGCAAGTAAATCCGAGTGGTTGGCAACAATGGTACAATCAATAAAGTCAAGTCACTCTCTCGTAGAATTCTGTATGTTGATGCAACAATACCTGTCAAAAGAATTGATAGTTATGGAATACAATGTAGAACATTTTAAGAGGAGTTATTGGCATCTAAATTGTGTATCCTTACATTTATAGAGACTATTAGAGAGTATCATAGTCGAACAGCCTCACTATCATATTACCAACAGAAAAATTAAATATTCAGCCTCATGTTAGTATAATGTCAGTATACTGTAACTGGGTGGGGTATCAGGTCATGTGTCTACATAAAAGTTGAGCATTTTTCCCACTCAAGCAGACATCATCATGATATGACTGAAAGATTTTCAAAGCACCTTTAAACCACATACATATGTACGTACATATATACCGTTTCATATACTGAATGGAAAAAAGAAACGTGACACGGTAATTTCCGCTATATTTTGCAGTATACTGCACACTTAATTCCAAGGAAATCCCAAGATGTTTTGTAAAAAAAAAAGTTGCAGTTAGTTAAAGAAAAGACACAACTGTGATGTTGTAGACGTTTTAATCACAGTACATGTTGTAACAAGAAATTCATAAATGCTGAAGTTCCTCTTTGAAAAATTTAGCCAGTTCAGTACTGTATTTAACGTAAAGAGTTTGCAAAGTTTTGCATCCTAAGTTTGCGCTAAACGCGTACTCTGTCAATAATGAAACTTTGCAGGAATACTATTTGCTGCGTTACGTGATGTTTTAGTCTTTTTTCCGAAAGGAAAGATCTTACGTAGCCATGTACCATTCGATTAACAGCAGCATATCGTACATACAATATATAGCAAAGATTCATGTGTCGCGTTTCTTTTTCCTTTCAGTATACATATGCATACAGACCTCATTCCCCCAGCTTGTCCAGTGTGGCCATAAGTTGCGTGCAAACAGCTCCAAACATCTGGGATTGGTGGGCAGGTATTCGGTCAGCACTTCTACAAAGTATGATAGGATTATTACATCTAATTCGTCATAAAAACATAGCGGGAGGTTATCATAAAACATAAAGGGAGGTTATCCCTCCAGACACAATAAGTCTCCATATAGACATTTTTTTTCCAAGATGCCTATATATCTTAAACTAGAAGGATGTTCTATGGAACACTTGTGTCGCCTGCCGTGTGCATATTTCGGCAAGTACAATCTAACTAGTGTATAAAGGTTGAAGACGGGTGCAATCCTTCATAAGTTAGGAGCAGATTTTTTTTTTTATTGTTAAAGTTTCTGAAAAGTGGCATTACTTTACATTGAATAATTGATAAGGAGGAACTGTATAAAGTTTCATGACGATAGGTCAATAATGTGCCAAGTTATGAGCCAGTTGGGGCGGGTTGCATGTTAAAGTTTTATGAAAAGAGGCATAACTCTGCCAAAATGAAAGCTAGAGTTAAAAGGACATGTTTAACGACATTCACTGAGGTAAGATGAAGATGTGTGTGAAGTTTTATAAACATACGTCAAATACTTTTCAAATTATGGTCAAGGTTAGGTTGCAGGTTGAAGTGTGAAGGACGACGACGGACAAAGTGATCCCTAGGTGTCCGCCATACTATGCAGGCGACACAATGGTAACATGAGGAAAGCATACTGTATGACAATAAATGTATTACATAAATGATTAAAAATGTGCAAACCAACAAAGACATTTTGTCCAATTGTCACAAAATCAGAAAAGCAGATTTTTGATTTCATCAAGGGAACAAATATTCATTGCAAGACGTACCTGTAACCATAATAATACATATTCAACACATGAACTTCTACTGACCAGGGTGGAAATACTGTTAAAACCACAATGCCTGATTACACTTTTGGGATATTGATCAGATATACTTTTATTTCACAAGAATCGGAGACTTTTGTGTCCGTAAATTTACATAGTTGTTCTTATCTCGCTACAATACATTCATGAATACAATACAATACATTCATGAATTTTTGATCCACCATTGGATTTTATAATGCACTCTGGGAAGGGTTGTCTTCGAAATTACTTGCAAAAAGTAGCAAAAAGAAAAGCATATCTCTTATTCTATACAATTCATTATCAACAAGCGTTTGAATTGAGCTTCGTACATGATCAGCTTGACCAACACAATAGATAACGGACTACTCATAGTCGCTGTAATTACAATCTAAAATAACAACATACCAGTCAATGGCGGTTTCTTGGAATGGAGACTGCAGGGCACACTCAAAATAACCTTGTTGTCCAAAACCTCTCCTAGCTTGCTCCGGTAACCCATTTTACCACCATATTCACCGATAATCAATGTTTCATATGGCTTTTTGTGGGCTGAGTCCAAATCGTACACAGTCTCACCTGCCCTCGTCACCTTCAGAGAGAATAAAAAGTATAATTTAGTTAATAATGGTATAAACTTGATTTATTTTAATCACTTTTGATGGCGCGGAAGACAGAGTTTAAGTAGCTATCCCACCAACAACAACCAAATTTTACAACATACGTACACCATTTCTAAACCTAATGATGACGAGGCATATATATAACTTACATATTTTGAGAATCCAAACTCTATAGAACCAATATAAACGGCTTTAACCAGTCAGGCCAAACCCCAAAACTGGAGCGTCGAATTAACAGTTACCAACTCATAATTCAATCACTGGTATTTTAAGAAACCGTGAATAAAACTATACTTTAAATTGGCACATATACATTATTCTGTTACCTGAACACCTGGAAGAAGTTTTGATAAACGGGTTTAGTGTAATTTTGCAGTTATCTGGTTGGTGAGTTTCTTTCAGCATGGTCTAGATGTTAAAGGAAAAGTCATGAAAAACAAGAAAAAAAATCTGATGGAAGAAGCTAAGGAAATTGTCCTCCCTAAGGACACACCTAAGTAACCAAGTATGGACTCGTTGGAACAAGCATTCACAGGCAAACTGAGAAAGTTGGCAAAACCTAACATTGTCAGCGCATTTGTCCTTCAAAAATAATACGTTTGCGGTTTCCCATCCTTGGATTTCATATTATAGTATGTATTGCATTTCTTGCAACGATTTACCGAGATTTCTGAGGGATGGAAAGGTGATAGTTTCTGCAGGGAAATAATTCCTACTGGGAAATAATTCCCACTAGATGGATGTTTTGGAACTTCTTTATACTATGATTCCTTTGATTATTCAAGTACTTAATCAGTGATTTAACTAGTTGTGTCAACATTAGGTTATCCATATGTTTGATTTGTCTCCATAATAAACATTGTATTCCATGTGTCGCATTGATTGTAAATGAACTGTAACTGATTATAAATCCTTAAGAAAGATGTATTCAACATTCAAAACTTCAATTCACTGACTGGCATTCTTCATTATCGATAACCACAATTGCTTTGAGATTCGTATGCAAACGAATGTCATGATGCACGGTGAAAAACAAGCTTTAATATTTAAAGACACATTTCCCAAAGCTACCGGTACTTGGTCATTGAAAAAGCATGGGAAGCTTGACTATTTACAGCCAGCACGCTTCATGGCTGATCAACTCAGGTATATAAATTGAGGCCCGCTCTTAGTTTTTTATTTGTATAGCATTGCTATATTGAGGGTAAGAATAGCTTAACAACACTTTGTAATTTACTTTAATGAAGATATATATGTTCATAAGTTAGCTTTTGAATACAAAACTTATCTGTTATTTCTTAATTGTTTTTAGACCAAAAATCAGAGCACAACACAATAAATATACAACATTCTTTAATGTGTTATTATGTGTATTGGCCACAAATGCTTTTTTTGGGGGGGCCTCATAATCTGGAGAAAAACTGAATATCACACTTTGCTCATGAAATTATATGGCTAACAGTGATTTACAGTTACCTATAGAAATTATTTTCCCACCCAAATACAATAGGCTCGAAATATGTCTTAAGAAAAATCCAATATCAATTTTTTATGAAATTTCTGATTTCCCTTGGGACGTGCAAATCTGATAAATAAACTCGTGCTCCGCAATCATTTGTTTATCAAATTTTCTCCTCACTCGAGAAATAAATCCTATATTTCAAACTAAAGTCCGTTCAACTTTATGTCATCAATAGACTGATATCAGTAATTCCAGGCAAGAGGCAAGTGTTTACCTTAAGCCAGAACAACTTGGCGCTAAACTGAACCTTGTGTCTAGGTAGGAGCTGCTCCATGACAAACTGTAAATGTTTCATTCTGTTAGTAACCCACACAGCTACAATACACCCGGGATTCATGAGGCCCTGCAGGGGCAGATCTAGCACCATGTCATTCTGGAGACTACCATACCTGGAAAAATAAATATCATGTCGTCAACAGACGCAATATTCGTGAGGCCCTGCAGGGGCAGATCTAGCACCATGTCATTCTGCAGACTACCATACCTGCGGAAATAATCATGTCATCAACAGACAGCAATATTCGTGAGGCCCTGCAGGGGCAGATCTAGCACCATGTCATTCTGCAGACTACCATACCTGGGGAAATAAACATCATCTCCATCAAAATTTGCAAACGTCTTTGACGTGAGTTTTCCCATGGGTTTCGCCAAGTTCTCTGTCATCAATGCCATTCAGAAAGTGTGAAATAAATAAAATTATATTATATTAATGAGAAGTAACATTAATTGATATATTTATAACAGAATAACCATTGATACGAAACTTTTTCAATTCTCATCAAGGTCGCGTCTGAAATACGGTATGCATAAAACCAAAATTAATTTCCTGATATCAATTTCCTCAATACACTCATAACACTTTTTTGTGTTTCCTGCATAGCATGGCAGACACTTAGGAATCACCTGTCTGTCGTCCGTCATCGTCGTCTGTCCGTCACACTTTAACCTGCAACCTAACCTGGGCCATAACATGAAAAGTATTTGACCTATGTTCATTTTTACACACACCATCTTAAGCCAAGGAATGTTACACATATCCAATAACTCTGACTTTCATTATTTCAGAGTTATGCTCCATTTCATAAAACTTTAACCTGCAACACAACCAAGCTCATAACAGAAATTGTAGAAATGTGTTAGTTCCCCTTGAAGTTGGTAGATTAAAATGTCAAATGTTTCCCAGTAATTTCTGTGTGTTGCCTAATGCTGGTACATGTAGGTAGCAGGGCAGAATAGTTTATTTATAGAATGGGTAGTGTTTCTGGCCTAAGGGTTATTCCATTAAAACAGATATGGGGACCCCAGGAAGGTACTTTTGAAATTGAACACCCTCCCATACAAGCAAAGCTGAGGTTAAAGAACCAAATTTCAGAAAATAGGGTTCATCAATAGATGTTTATTGAATTGCCTTTTTGGGGTCCTGTGTATGTTTTAATGGACTAGCCCTAACTGACATTCTTTAGAAATGTGCAGCCAGTAAAAAGGGGGTACATCAGACTTTTCCATGGGGTCTAGGGGTTCAATGAAATGACAAAAAAAAAAATTTTCTATACTAAAGGGTCTTAACTTAATGAAGGAGCCTAAAATGACCCCTTATTTACAAGGAATTTTTTTTTCACACAAGTGTCAAGTATGTGCTATCCTAGGTTTAATATGTACCCGGGTTAACTTACGCATCTTACTCCCATTTCCATGATATTTCAAATAATTGTTTTCAAGTTAAGAATTTAATAAAATAAACCGGTTTTGGTGGTTATATCTACTAATATATCTTGCAAATGCTGGGTCGAATCAGCTAAATGTTTAAATAACCTTTATCAGCATTTAAATACCAAAAAGTAGGTTGTTTTTGTGTGTGTGTTTCTGGTTATCAAATTTGTTAAAAGTACTACTATAACCTAGCATTGAGGATCCATTATAATGATAACCTATTTAACGTACAATAAAAGGCAAATGTATTACTTTACTTTTTTTTCCTCTTCACAGACTTGTTTTCCCAAGGGGGGTCCATAACCACCAGGTCAAACCTTCCCAAATCTGTCGAAAAACAAAAACAGTCTGTATAGTGTTAAATCATGAACGTTTGTTTTAAAAACTCATTAGTTTCTCTTGCATTTGTTCAATAATTAATATTATTAATAGTATAAAGCAAATTGCTTTTTCATATTATTAACTGTTGTTGAAAGTATTGCACCAATAATATATTTAAACCCATGTAAGAATAATACGAAAAAATTAAAAACTCAAAATTTCATTCAATTATAGGCAAGCAGGTTTAAAGTCAAAATGATACTTGATAAATAATTGAGATGCTAATTTCAATGCTTGATAAATACTTCAAAACTAACGTGCGTCCTTTTAAAATACAGTATTGACCTTATCCCAGAGGAGGGTGCATATCTTGTCAAACAAACACGCAGAGAGTATTGCACGTGCCAAGGAAAATAAAAGTGAAATAGTTTCCTGCTGAGGCTATTGTACTCAATATTTGGGCGTTATCATAATGAGGGTTTAATATGAAACTATGCTAAGGGCATTTTAGTAAATTTTACAGGAGAAGCATAAAAGACGTTTTTTAAATCAATGAACTGTATATATCCATAATATTAGTAATAACTGTGTACAGTTGTGTACATTATAATTACCAGGTCCCCAATTTTCAATAACATTAATATAAACTAGAAGGGTGTTCCACAGAACACTTGTCGCCTGTCGTGTGCTTACTTCAGCAAGTGAAACTTTTTATTTAAAGTGTTAAAGTTCAAGAAAAGGCATAAATTTGCATTTGATAATAGATAAGGAAGAACTGTATAAAATTAATGACCATAAGTTATGAGCTAGGTTAACACTTCATTAAAGGGGCATAACTCTGCCAAAATGACAGTCAGAGTTATTGGACATGTGTAACAAAATTCCTTAGGTTAAGATGAAGATGAACACAGAACACATACTTTTCAAGTTATGGCCAAGGTTAGGTTGCAGGTTAAAGTGTGGTGGACGGACGATGATGGACAAAGTGATCCCTAAGTGTCTGCCATGTTAAGCATGCGACACAAAGATGTCATTATAGATAAGCCTTCAATAAAGTGTGACTAAGAAAAGTTTGGCACTGAAATTCATTAAATAGGGTAAATGCGAAACTATGCCATTTGATTTTAAAATTAGCTATAAAGTGATAATTATAAAAATTCAGAGTGTATTTTTATTTAATTGAGCAATGAAATATTCTTTGCAGTCAATACACAGAGTTTTAAGAATAAGATTAAAAAGGAAATCCCTCAAAATTCAAGTTTTTTTACTTTAATTGGATACTTTCACTTGGCATAGTTTGGCATTTAAATGTTATTTATCTTTGCAATTTGTTAATTTTTTTTATCGAATATGCATTATATAAGCTATATATTAATTATAAATAGAATAAAAAACTATCTTTTAATGCAAGAAAACAACAAAATGTCACTTAGCATAGTTTTGCATTCAAATCTCGATAAGTATGGATCACTGAATGCCACTTAAGCCAGTGTTAGTGGACATGTTGTGTGTTTAATTAAATCAAGGCTGCAGATTATTTTGTTTATTAGGTTTGGCAGTTTCCAAGCATCCCTTGCTATATGACCTAGAATATTTTATCACTCCGCGTACAACAGCCATCAATAATGCAGCAACGCTAAAACCAAAAGCGACATACCCCTAAATGCCTTGTGGAGATATTCTATATCTGACATGAGGAAAGTACACCTTGGAGGTATAATGTATCTCCCTGACTGGAGATTAGTCAACATGGACGTATCACCGCAGTGTCTCCATACAATGTTCACTGCTCCCTTCTCCTCTAAATCATCAGCTGAAATTCAAATGGAGAACATTTAAAATTATATAAATAGTCTGTTTCTGTACTGTAATTATTTAAATAACAAATTAAATTTATTTCGGGTACTTGCATTTTGCATTAGGCCATAATAAATTAATTGCTAGTTTCTCATCCAAATTTATTTCAAAATAGGGGTGGGTGGTGAAATTTTATTTTTTATTTTTTATTTTATACGACAAATGGAAAAGGCAAAAATAGTAAAACATACTACTGAGTACTTCCAAGATTGAAAACACATTTTTAATAGTGTTTCATACTTTCAGCAATTTCTTTTATTATTTTTTTTTTTTAATTTTTTTAATTTTTTTTTTTAAGAAATAAAAATTACCGCGGCAGCATAAAAAAAATGGGGGCGGGCGGGGATGAGAATCTAGCAATTAATTTATTATGGCCTTATGGTAATTTAGACCAAAAAAAGACACAGTCTTTATAAATGAAAGAGCATTTAATATATGATTGACATTAAATCTAAAACATATATTTTAATGAACATTTTCACTTAAAACATTCTCCTAGATACTAAACACAGTGCTATTTTTTCCAAATCGAAAGAAAGAGCACTAATTATTTTCAAATTCAAAGCCATCGCCCCTGCCCAATTTGGGGAGAAAAGGCAATGCCCCAGTAGGTTACGTATCAGGATACAACACCATCTCCACAACCTTGCTTTACCTTGTGTTTTTCATCAACCACACTATCTTCACATATGTGATACAGGGTGTCATCTGCTGTGTTTATCTGTTAAGTAACAACATCAGCAACTAGTGTTGTCAGAAATATAAAAGCCTACCTTTCATAAGTTCATGTGCACTGACACTGTCTGCCAAACCTAGCCTCTCTTCACACATCTGTACGAGTGTGTCATCTGCTGTATGGATCTGTGAAGCCACTCTGGCAGCTTTGTTATTATCCATCATGCTCGCTGTCTGGTCATAGCTGGAGAAATAACTCTTCTCTCTACCAAGCTTGGTGAGACTTTCATATGCTTGCAGAATTGGTGTCCTTATCTGATGTAAAATAGAAGATTCCTACATGATTTAAAAGACAAATGAATATTCATTTTATTAATAATTCTGTCATCAATTGTCTGTAGAACTGATTGGCCAATTACCTACAAAGTAGGTCAAGCTGTTCTGGGCACTATTTTGGGCAACAGTGCCTTACCTTCTTTTTTATATCATCAAAGGAAGGGGTTATATAGTAATCACAACGTCCATCCATTCGTTCATTCATCCGTCCGATGTCCGTTCGTTTGTCTGTCCGAAACAATCATGTCTCTGCCATAACTTTGAAAATACTGAAAAACTTCACACAAATGTTAATCACAAGGAGAAGGTGTGTCAAATACATGAATCAGGTCCTTACTTCAAAAGCCAAGGTCATACTTCAACGTCAAATGTCAAGTGAACTTCAGGGACTTTTGTCACTTACTGGTGACATTTCTTGTAAATTTATTTTTAATTACAACTGTATTGCATTGAAGCCTTGATTTAACATCCTTTGAAACCCTTGGAAATCATTAAAGAAATGGTAATATTACACTACAAAACCATTTATCAAAACTCCATCCAGGTTTTCAGGTTGTATAATAATAAATATGTGCCAATTAAAATACCCGTGACCGAATATGTGTTAAGAAGAAATTATGAGTTGGTAACTCTTAATTCCACACTCCAGTTTTGGTGTTTGGCCTGGCTGGTTAAAGCAGTTTATATTGCGCCAATAGAGTTTGGATTCTCAACAAATGTAAGTCATATACATGCCTCTTTATCAGTGTTAGAAACGGTGCACATCTGTTGTCAAATGTACCTGCTGTTGGCGGGATAGGAACTTTAATAGTCAATATGAGGGCCTTAGGGAGAATTAGTATTTTCAACTAACTGACATACCCTTTTGACTGGCTGAATTACTGATTACTGATTACTGAATGCCTGACTGACTAGCTTCCTTGCTTTCTT
Organism: Cyrtodaria siliqua; assembly: GCA_037043455.1. NCBI lineage: Eukaryota > Metazoa > Mollusca > Bivalvia > Adapedonta > Hiatellidae > Cyrtodaria > Cyrtodaria siliqua. The sequence goes on from JAWPHD010011854.1 coordinate 64,943, forward strand.
ACTTGATTGATAATCGGGTGTTGGCTATATCCCCAGAACATTGTTTGGTTTAGAAATGGTTGACATTTCCCGCACATGTTTAAAAGTAGCTATCCCGCCAACAACAGCTAAATTTTACAACATATGTACACTGTTTCTAAACCTACGGATGATGAGGTATATATATAACTTACATATTTTGAGAATCCAAACTCTAAAGACACAGTATAAACGGCTTTAACCAGGCAGGCCAAACACCATAATTCATTTTACGCATATTCCATCACTGGTATTTTAACCCATGAATAAACCTATACTTTTAATTGGCACATTTCCATTATTTTATGACCTATATATCTGGATAGAGTTTTGATAAATGGTTTTGTATTGTAATTTTGTCGTTATTTGGCGGGTTAGTGTCTTAATTAATATGTAACATAAACATAACGATTAAACTGAAACCATCTGCCAAAAAAACTGTGAAATTGTAATCGTTGCAAAATCTCATGATCATATTCCTATAATCTGATCGGAAAGCTGTGATTATATGAACATGTTCATTTCATGTCGGGTCTATAGCAATTGTCACTTCAATTGTAGGAGTTAGATGCACAAAATTGCATTCACTATACATGTACATAATACATATATATGTGTGTATGAAAATCCACAGACCAGAAATCCCCAAAATATGTGACATGATATACTTCATTTCTGTGCTCTATACTAAGTTTCATATCAATCAGATGGAAACTGTATGAGTAAAAAATAAGGTGGAAAACTGAATAGAAAAGGGCCATAACTCCAGTAATACTGGTTTGATTTTTACCAGATCATTTTGGCATCAAAGTGAAGCCTCCTCTATAGTTTCTAAATAGTCAGGGAGGAGTCAGACACGTATGGAATTTGAAGAAAAAAGGGCCATAACTCCGGTAAACAGGTTCGATTTTTATTCCGAATCGATACGTACATCTTGGCATAATAGTGAACCATCCTGAATAATTTTTAAACCTTCTGAGGAAAACTGTGGTAGGAGTTAGACACACAAACATTTCGAGCATGGGTAACAATTTGGGGCATAATCATGGAGCTGGGAAATCAATCCCTAGTTGTAAACTGCATACAAAATGTTGGCTGAAATTTAAGCTGGCGTACTGGCAAAATGCAAGTGACATTTCCAGAATGCTAAAAACTTTTCGAGTACTGGCAAAAATGTGCAAGTGCATCAAGATACATACCTGTTTAATTTAGAATACCATGTCTGCTCTTTTTTTTGGAAACCTGTGCTTTCATATCAATGGTGTTTTAATATTTTTAAGTTTTCCTGATATGTCTTTGTATTTGTATGACACAAATTATGGAATCTAGCATGTTTGCTAATGATGAATCATCTTGTACTTTTTACTTATTTGTTATTTATTTATATCACACACACAACTGTAGAAATGACAAGTAACTTTTTTCGTTTTGCCAGTTACAAAAAATGCTACTGACGAAATGTTGCCAGTCCAAATTGTCGCTAAATTTGAGCCCTACAAAATGCTGGCTGAAATAATGCATACAATCATATACCTGCTTGTGGTATTCCTCGGCCATTTGTTCTCCGATATTTAGTGGCTCCTTCCGTTTTCTCTGTATATCGAAGAAACAATAAACTGACTTATTCCAACATCAATCCAACAATTCTTAGCTTTGAAATATTTATTTATCTGTTCCTTTACCTTCCTGCAGTACAAATATGCTGATGCAACAAGAATAATAAAGATCTGTTTGTTTGTAATGCTATCAAAAATAATTAATAAAATATAATAAATTGTTCTTTCAATGGGTATGTGTTTATCAAAATTTATCAAATAAAACAGTGCTTGGGTATGTCACTGATAATGCTAGTCCAAGATTATAATTTTATACACATATACAGAGAAAGACACCAACCAACAGGTGAAGGAACAGGTGAAGGAACTTTAAAGGAACTAACCAGCAAAATTACACTGTAAGACTGTTTATCAAAACTATATCCATGTGTTCAGATCATATAATAATGCATACGTGCCAATAAACAGTATATGTGCCAATAAAAATTATAGTTTTATTCACTGGTTCTTAAAATAACCATGAATGAAAATGTGTAAAATGAATATGAATTATGAGTTGGTAACGCTCCAGTTTTGGGGTTTGGCCCGGCTGGTTAAAGCCATTTATATCGAGTCCATAGAGTTTGGAATCTCAAAATATGTGTTATATTCATACCTCGTCGTCAGTAGGTTTAGAAACAGTGTACATCTATTGTAAAATGTATTTGTATATGGCAGGATATCTACTTTAAAGCTCTTGTTTTGAAGAAAGTTAGTGGGCTTTGCTATATATATATATATACATTTCTGGTTCTGATTTAATTGAAAATTGTTCCCTTAGAAACTGCTGTTCTCATCTAAACAAAAGAAATTGCAGACTCTGTTGTGACTGTTTTTGAATACCGTATAATCCCTAATAAATGCCCCTCCTCTAATAAATGCACCCCCCACCCCTTTCTAAGTTGTTTTTTTTAAAACATATACCAAAAGATGCAAGCTAATCTGTTTCATTCACAATGGAACACACAAAATCACTAGAAAACTTAAAATCCGATGCATAGATTAGATTGATAGGCGGACTCTGGTTTTCTTGGTAAAGAAAATCATTAAATAATTTCTGATTTAAAAGTTAAATTATGTATTTTTGGTCTCAAATAAATGCCCCCTTTTCAAAAATGTTACGCACCCTTGGGGCGTTTATTAGGGATTATTCGGTACAATGACATTTCTTAAAAAAACACCCTTATTTATTCTGTTAGCCAATTTATTAAAACGAATCAAATATTCAAGTCAAGTACCTTCCTTTTCCTTCTTTCCTTTATGTTTTCTCCTGTTGATAATTCATTTGGCAGTGTGTCCACTTTTTTGACTTGACTATCCATTTTAAATGGTGACAGTATTGCAAAAAGATCTCTTTTAAGTCTATATTTTTGAGTAATTTTACAAGAACTTTCCACCCCCTTACTTGGCGTTGTAAAAGTCTTTGAGCATGATGACACAAGTATAGGAGTGTCAGCTGTAGTCATAGCATCATCTGTGTCATTTGATTTCAAACATACATCTGGTACGACATCAGAATAGATTGTACTTGTGGTTGTGCACAATTTTACGTGATTATCTGTATCTATCACATCTTCTGTATCACTTTGCTTCACTTGGATGATAACTGAACTCCGGTGATCCAAGATCCAACCATCATCATTTTCCACAATTACTGACATCCCGAATTCTGAAATTAACAATAAAAAAAATAGTATACTGCATACCCGCTAATAAACTCCCCTCTCATATATGCACCTCCACCTCTCCTATTTCCTCAGGAAAAGTAAATTAATGCAACCCTATCTACCAATACACAATATGCTATATTAGGAGTTACCTTTAATAGTCACAATTACTGACATCCAGTATTCTGAAATTAACAACAAAAACATAAGTTAGTTTCAAAATTGGCATCGTCTATCGATCAAACCATGTTTCACATATGGTTCCGTCTGTCTTTCAAACAACTAGACTTGATGCGCTGCTAGTACACTCAGTCATCTTGGGTATGTCTGGTTGAACGCGACATTCTTTCCATATGGATTATTCTCAAGAGGTGAAATCTACGTAGTCACAAACTATTCGGTTCCATTCAAATTCGAAGAATTCATTATAAATGGAAAGTATGTTAGCAATAGTTACATAAATATTAAAATTATGACGGGTTGTCTTTTAAATCTCATTTGGGTAACATTTCTATATATTATGATGGTTAAATATTATTTTTTTTAGCAAATTTCTTGCAATTCTTGTCGTTTTCAATATTTACATAAACACCGTTTTTACGCGGAACATCTCTGTATTCTACCTTGGTTCTCATGTGGAGATCTGAGAAATATAAACAGGTATTAAATGAAAACAAACTTAACGAACTATTTGTTGGCCAAAGAAACTGTCATCGATCATCTCGTGTTTTCACTGTCCAGGGTCCAGTCGTGTGAACCACATAGTTTATGGAAATTATGCCTGTCACACTCCGGGTGGCTAGCTTGCCCTTGAACTTGCGTCTGAGGTTTGACAGCACACTGCACTGTGTCAGTTCCTTCCTATTGGTCTGTTGGATATAGTGGTTCTCCTTATGTTACTCCCTGTAATCGCAAGTGGAACATGAAACCTGCAGCACAGATGCTTTAAAAAATGCTTGTATCAACAACACTACATACAATACTTTTATATACGATTCATTATCATACCTTGTCTCCAACGCAAACAAAAATTGACTGTCATATATCATATAAGTGAGCTTAAAATTACTTACAACTCCATTCAACCAACCGTCGTACAATAATATGGTTATACTGGGTACCCAGCGGTCCGATTGGCTAGTTGGAAAAGCACTAATCGAGCCTTCTCTGACTTTTTTTTGTGGCTTTTTTTTTTACACAGCCAGATGAAATATCCAAGTCGTAAAAAGGGCTGGTAAGGTCAGACTGAATGAATGGTGTTTTACGGCGCGCAAAAACTGATGAAAGATGAAGAAATGAAGTAGTTATTAAAAATTAATGTAAATATATAAAGATAAAAGTATTTACAAATAATTTAGGGGATGATATGGTAGTAATATAAACTATGTATATATGTAAATTAACAAATGCCCGTCAATGGGTGTATAAAGAAGTAAATATATATAAGAACATACTGATTTATGAAGTCTTATTTCTTTCAAGAAATCTAAAACAAGACTAAAATCTATAGTATCAAATAACTCTTTCATACTATTAACATTGTAGTATCTTTGCCGCATAGGATCAAAGTCTACACATTCAAACAAGATATGTTTGACCGTTAACGGTGCAAAACAGGGTATACATTTTGGTAATTGCAGGTCAGAGAAGACTCAGATTAGTAGAGCACTCTCCAAGACTTTTTTCCTTCTATAGCAGGGGCCAAAATTTCATGTATATGGCCCAAAACTACAAACTTTTTCACACAGTTAATTTTTTGTACCCAGGCGCAACTGGTTACATTGGATACAAAAAATAGCCCAACATTTTTCACGAGTTCATTTTTTGTACCCAATCACAACTGGTTACATTGGATACAAAAAAATTAGCCCAACAATTTTCACGAGTTCATTTTTTGTACCCAGGCACAACTGGTTACATTGGATACAAAAGTACTGGACATGTTTCCATTAATAATTAATATATATATATATATATTGTTTTAGGACATACCTTAGTTTGGGTATGGTTACACAGGGATACACCAGGTACAAACTGGGTACAAGTGGGTACAACTAATAATATTAATAGATTTGAGGCAAATCAATTTTGGGTATTAGTTGTACCCATGTACCTGGTGTATCCCTGTGTAACCATGTATCCAAAATTGATGTGCCTCAAATCTATTAATATTATTAGTTGTACCCACTTTGTACCTGGTGTATCCCTGTGTAACCATTTATCCCAAACTAAGGTATGTCCTAAAACAATATTAATTATTAATGCAGACATGTCCAATACTTTTGTATCCAATGTAACCAGGTAACAAATAACATACCCTGTGGAAGCATTTGTGTTTTTAGGACATATCTACAAAATTTGGCTACTTCTCAGTTGTAATTTTTTTCACAACTGTGAATATTAATTTGTTTTGAATACATTTATAGAAGAAATTGTATCGCAAAATGTACCATATTATGCTGAATAATTGTAAACTTGTTTTATAGTGTCCTCCCACAAAAGCAATATATGTATTAAGTAATATCATTTTTAACAAGTAGTCTTTCAATACTTCTTTTACAAATTAGACAGTTACCACGTTTTTTTCACAAAATAACCAGGCTAGGGAGTCTTCACAATTTGTTATGAGAAAAAATAGCAGCAATGAGCATCTAGAGAGCCTGGGAAGAACTGGGGCAGCTCTTAAAGCATAAAAAGGTGCTTAAAAGGTATATGTGGTATACATAAAAACATATACCTCTACTACTACAGACCTACATCCTTACAACGCCACCCAAATATCGATATACAACCAGGTTCTACACACTTCATCTTAACAGCATGATCCGTGCATGCCTTGCACACACAGCAATTAATGAACATGTATCAGAGGGCTCACACAGCCGTAGCTTATTTGTGTTAAAGGGACAATGTCTATAACCAGTAACTTATAAAACACAAAGTAATTCCGTTGACAAACATTACACACCAACATTATTGAATATATATTTACCAAATAAACAAATATTTGACGTAATTCAATAGCGGTACAAAAAAAAGAAATGTGAGATTAAACTCATAGTCCACACTGAAATTACACTCGTGGTTTATAATAGTCTAGCTCGCAACAATCGAGCATGCTCCCAGCTGAGCTAAATGGGCCAGATGTATGATGCAAGACATACTATATAGAAAACCTAATACGTTAATGAATCACGTGATCAGCAGAAAATACAAATATTGCAGTCCCGTATTGTTTACAAACAATAAATAAAACTTTTTATTTCAAACTCACGAATGTATCACTACAGACTTTTTCACTGAATAAAAATCTTAGTTATTTGCTTATTAGCCCGACTATTCGAAGAATAAGAGAGCTTATGTAATCACGTCGGCGTTGGCGTCGGCGTCGGCGTCCCACATCAAGGTTTGCGTGTAAGCTGTGTTTACAAGTCTATATCTCTTACATTTCTTATCCTACCACAACCAAATTTGTTCATGGGCTTCCTTGTAGCATTATCTTAAGGGCTGCATAAGCAATTTTGGTTCCTGTAACCTATGGGCTCCCATGAAACGCAAATTATGATAGCCCATAAAATGTGTCCCATTTTACATCAAATTTTGCGTGTAAGCTGTGTTTACAAGTCTGTATCTCTTACAATTCTTACCCTAGCACAACCAAATTTGGCCATTAGCTTCCTTATAGCATTGTCGTAAGAGCTGCTTAAGTAATTTTGGTTCCTGTAACCCCTGGGCTCCCAGGGAACCCAAATTCTGATAGCCCTTAAAATATGTCTGTTTCACATCAAATATTTTGTGTAAGCTGTGTTAACAGGTCTATATCTCTTACATTTTTTGTCCTAGCTGAACTAAATTTTGAAATTGGTTTCCTTATAGTATGTTGTAAAGGGTTGGATAAGTAATTTTGTCTTCTGCAAATTCTGGGCTCCCATGGAACCCAAATTGTGATGACCCATAAAATGTGCAATAAATGCAGATCTAGGTTTGCATGTAAGCATGTATATATCTATAATTTTGGCTTGGGATTTGTTATAGCATTATTCATCTTATTACTTCACCCATATTGGGTCATGGGCTCCCTCCTCCACCCCCCACCCCCCCACTCCCCTCCACACCTTTTTTTTTTTTTTTTTTTTTACATATTTCTGTGTTGTTTTAGTCAATTCTTACAAATATATGTTGCAACCCTCCCCGCCCCCACCAACCCCCACGCCTCTCACCCCATCACCTCCCCCCCCCAACCCACCCCGCCCCAGACTTGAAATTTTTTTTTTTTTTTTTTACATATTTCTGTGAGCTTTTTTGTCAATTCTTACACAAATATGTTGCAACCCTCCCGGTCAAACCCCCCCCCCCCCCCCCCACCTCCCGCCTCTCACCCCATCACCCCAACCACCACGCCCCACACTTGAATTTTTTTATTTTTTTTTAAATATTTCTGTGTTGTTTTAGTCAATTCTTACACATATATGTTGCAACTCTCCCTGCCCCCCCCCCCCCCCCCCTGCCTCTCACCCCATCACCCTCCCCCCCCCCCCCCCCCCCCCCCCCCCGCCCCAGACTTGAAACTTTTTTTTTTTTTTTACATATTTCTGTGTTGCTTTTGTCAGTTCTTACACATATATGTTGCAACCCTCCCCGCCCCCACCACCCCACCCCACACGCCTCTCACCCCATCACCTACCCTCCCACCCCACCCCGCCCCAGACTTGAAACTTTTTTTTTTTTTACATATTTCTGTGTTGCTTTTGTCAGTTCTTACACATATATGTTGCAACCCTCCCCGCCCCCACCACCCCACCCCCCATGCCTCTCACCCCATCACCTACCCTCCCACCCCACCCCGACCCAGACTTGAAACTTTTTTTTTTTTTTACATATTTCTGTGTTGCTTTTGTCAGTTCTTACACATATATTGCAACCCTCCCTGCCCCCACCACCCCACCCCCCATGCCTCTCACCCCATCACCTACCCTCCCACCCCACCCCGCCCCAGACTTGAAACTTTTTTTTTTTTTTTACATATTTCTGTGTTGCTTTTGTCAGTTCTTACACATATATGTTGCAACCCTCCCCGCCCCCACCACCCCACCCCCCATGCCTCTCACCCCATCACCTACCCTCCCACCCCACCCTGCCCCCGACTTGAAACTTTTTTATTTATTTTTACATATTTCTGTGAGCTTTTGTCAATTCTTACACAAATATGTTGCAACCCCCCCCCCCCCCGTCAAACCCCGCCCCCCCCCCCCCCCCATCACCCCACCCACCACGCCCCACACTTGATTTTTTTTTATTTTTTTTTAAAATATTTCTGTGTTGTTTTAGTCAATTCTTACACATATATGTTGCAACCCTCCCTGCCCCACCACCCCACCCCCCTGCCTCTCACCCCATCACTCCCCCCCCCCCCCCCCCACCCGCACCCCGCCCCAGACTTGAAACTTTTTTTTCTTTTCTTTTTTTTACATATTTCTGTGTTGCTTTTGTCAGTTCTTACACATATATGTTGCAACCCGCCCCGCCCCCACCACCCCACCCCCCACGCCTCTCACCCCATCACCTCCCCTCCCACCCCAGACTTGAAACTTGTTTTTTTTTTTTACATATTTCTGTGAGCTTTTGTCAATTCTTACACAGATATGTTGCAACCCTCCCCGTCAACCCCCACCTCCCACCCCCGCCTCTCACCCCATCACCCCACCCACCACGCCCCCACACTTGAATTTTTTTTATTTTTATTTTTAAATATTTCTGTGTTGTTTTAGTCAATTCTTACGCATATATGTTGCAACCCTCCCTACCCCCACCACCCCACCCCCCTGCCCCTCACCCCATCAGCCCCCCCCCCCCCCCCCCCCCCCCCCACTCGCACCCCGCCCCAGACTTGAAACTTTTTTCTTTTTTTTTTTACATATTTCTGTGTTGCTTTTGTCAGTTCTTACAAATATATGTTGCAACCCTTCCCCTCCCCCACCCCCCGCCTCTCACCCCATCACCCCACCCACCACGCCCCACACTTGAATTTTTTCAAGTTACCTCCCCCCCCCCCCCCCCCGTCTCTATCCCATCCCGACTCAAACTCGATTTTTATTTTTATTTATTTTACATATTTTTACATATTTTTGGGTTCTTTTGGTGAATTCTTACATAGCTTCTTACACATATATGTTGCGCTCACCACCCCCACTCCCACCCCCCGCCTCTCTGCCACCCCTATCCCGCACCCCACTCAAAACTCGATTTTTTTATTTTTATTTATTTTTTACATATTTCTGTGTAGTTTTTGTCAATTGTTACACATTGTTATGTTGTGCTCCCAACCACACCCCACATTGTTGTAGCCTTGTTTTCTGATGGTATATACTAGCTATAAATTTATTATTCTCTGAAAAATCGAATAGTCGAGCTGCGCTGTTCTCCGACAGCTCTTGTTCACAATGGGATTATCTGCTTACAGTGTCCCTTCAAGTGTAACAGCATAATGGACTTATTGATGTGCACGTGTATTAAACTGAATTTATTTTATTTTGCAGATCCACAATTCGGAAATAAGTCTTTAATCTTCACCACCATGGCAACCTGCTTATATCGCAGACATCTCCATTTCGTGAATGTTTGTCTACGGCGTTGCCAAATTGCTTTGTTCAGTGAATCCATGGGAACAAAACCGTCCGTTGCAAGCACACCAGAAATTATCAGTGACTACAGAAATGTTGAGACATCAGAAATAATTGATGTCAGGACGCCTGAAGAATTCAAGTTAGACCACATCCCAGGAGCCATTAACTTGCCGGTATTGAAGGATATCGAAAGAGTGGTTATTGGAACAATGTACAGCTCAGACAAGTTCAAAGCACGGAAGTTAGGGGCAGCAACTATTGGTAGAAATATATCAGAACATTTAGAGCAGTATTTTGAAGCCAAGACACGGGAGTATTCTCCCTTAGTTTACTGCTGGAGAGGAGGTCAGAGGTCATATAGTATGGGTCTTGTCCTATCACAGATTGGATTTAGAACCTACGTTCTAGATGGAGGCTACAAAAAATATAGGACTCAAGTCCAGCTTGAGTTATCTACCTTACCAAACAAATTCCAGTTTAAATGCATAGCCGGTAATATTAAAGTTGATAGATAACTCTTACACCTATAGCATATTTAAAGGCAGGAAAACAAAACACATTTATTTTCTATGTAAATCTATGAATAATAAAGCAATATGTTAAAAAAAGATATGTTGAAAAACATATTTCAAACGTATGTTTAATTCAATAAGTGGAGTGCGTTATTTAGTGTTAGAGCTTCTTACTCCAGATCGAGAGGTTGTGGGTTTGATCCTCTACCCAGGAAGCCATCGAGAGTGATTAATGTAAGATGCAAGAACTTGTTTCGCAATCAACGTAAAATAAATATGTTTAAACTTGATTCAGTTAAATTCATTTATTGGTATACATGTATAATACAATATAAGTATATCGTGATAATAACATTGCCATACAGTATACATGTATGCCTTCTTTACAGAAGATACATGACACAATTTAGTTTACTGTAGATATAAGCCAGTAGTATGACCTTTGACTGACATAAATGTATGCAAACATGAACAAATAGTCGCAATTTTAAACGTTGTCTTTTTGTACATGAAGACTCTCTGAATTAAAAAATTTCACTTATATTTAAGAAATACAAATATTTATATTAATATCATTATCTTTATACTGAAAATAAATTTAAATTTGTTCTTGTCGTCCGATATATGAAAACTAGGCACAGTAGACATCCACTTAAATAAAGACGAGCTAATACTTGTTAATTGAAAACTGTTAATGAGGCAGTAAAATTCATCTTTAGGAAATAGCTATCCCCTTATTTGCCAAAAGGTGTGTTCTTAAAATCAAATCCAACCATAAATATTTCAGTAATCAATTACAGGTCTCACGGGTTCTGGGAAGACACATATTCTTGCTGCGCTGAAATCCCGCGGAGAACAAGTGTTGGATCTGGAGGAGCTTGCCAAACATAAGGGCTCCGTCCTTGGACTGTGGCATGGTCAAACGCAACCCTCACAGAAATACTGGGAATCTTTACTGGCGTGTGAGCTTCAGCAGTTTTCTCCCACAAAACCAGTCTGGGTGGAGTCTGAAAGCAAACGGATTGGTGTAGTCACAATCCCGGAAATATTGTTTACGAAATTGTGCGCGGCACCTAGGTTCTTTATTAAATTACCCATGGATGAGAGGGTTAAACACATCATAGCATCATACACAAATTGGGTAGAAGACAGAGATGCGCTGAAGGAAGCCGTGTCAAAACTTGTGAGGGTGCAGGGACATAAACAAGTGAATGAATGGTTGGACATGATAGAGCGGGTACAAGCTGAAGAGTTCGTAGAAAGTATCCTCGTTCATCATTATGATCCAAGTTATACACTGTCACAAAAGAAAAACAATCGGTCAAACGGAAATGTACAGGAAATGAACACTCCCAACTTGGACAGTGGCACAGTGGACAGTCTAGTCAAAGAACTTTTAAAACATTCCTAGTGTTATTTGAGGCTGTCTTAAAACAGTTGTGCTGGAAGTGTCAAGGTAAACTGACCCTACCTACACCCTATGGTATCAGGAATCTCGTTTTTAAACAATTTATTTCTTAAATGCTGATTTCTATTGGGTCTTGTGAAAGAACTTTACTTACACAGTAAAATAAATATTTAAAAACATCATGTTTACCTTCAGAGGCTTCGAATCTTTTCTGATATGATACCCTTTAAAACCACACAACTACGTCTTTGTTATTTTATATGTACCAAGTTATTGAAATCCTTCAGATTTATTTAAAGGAAAGTATTATGATTTTATTAGAACATTGAAAACTGGTATTGTTATTAGTTAAATTGTAAATGTTTGTTTTGTTTTAAGGTTATTAAATTTATAATTTATAAGATGTGGTGTGCTTGTGTTTTCACCAGTTAGTGTTTGGAAATAAACATTTACTGGTTTCATTTTGCGGGAAAGGCGATACGTCAACATTTGCGTGAAAGTTGTTCACATTCTCAGCTTTAACATTGCTTATTCATATTCATTCAAACTTTGCATCTGTCTTCTTCAGTAACATCAAGGCCACTCAGACACACAAGTTCCATAACTCTGTATTGCATTTTAAAAAAAAATGGCCCATTTTTCGCTTTAGATATTCAATTACGTTAAAGTTTCGCGTTAAGGTTTTTCACATTCTAATATCTAACATTATTTATTTAAAAAAATCATTCAATCAAAATTTGTATATGTGTTTTAAGTGCACTCCAACACCCAGGTTCCATAACAGTATTGCATTCTAGCAAAAGTTGTTCTTGCCTTTTACAAGAAAATTCACACACATCTTCAGCATGATCCAATGAATACATCTAATATAATGGGCCATGTTTTGAATTATTCCCCTTTGAAAAAAGGTATACCTTGCCTTTTACAAGTGATTGTGGCTAATAACTTTCAAAGTATTAGGTCCACAACAATGAAACGTGGGCGTATATAGCCCACTAGGTGGTGCTCTTCTTCAAGCTTTCTGAAAGCAATATATATTGCCGATAGAATGACTTTCTTGTTAAACGAGTATACACCTGCCAACTTCCAACACGCCAAGAGGGAGACTGGTAGTTTGGGCTAGAAATAGAAAAAATTTGTTATGAGACTAATTTTGGTATTATTGGAACAATCGCAAAGTCTATGTAAACTTCACTTTTTAAGCTTCTATATATTTTGCACATGTATGTAAACGCATCATTTCATTTTTTTATCTCAACTTTTTTGGGTAAAAAAATAAGAGCTATTGTCACTTCTTGATCAATGTCTTCATCTGCATCTGCGTCCCCAGGTTAAAGTGTTGTACCTCAACAATCTCATTACAATCAGACCCTCTATCTAGCTACAACACGCTTTATATGTAAGCTGATTAAAGCTTTGTTTGTAAGCTTGTTTCTCGGAAACTACTTCACAAAATAGATTGAAATTTCACACATGACTTTGGCATTATTAGGCAACATCATAGACAACATCATAGTGCCAGGTCGTATAATTCGTGCTTTCAATTTTAACAAAATTATGGCCCTGTTATACTTTGAAAATCTGTTAATGTTTTGTATGTAAGCTTATATCTCAGAAACTACATGATGGATTGAAACTTCACACATGTATTCGGCATCATTAGACAACCTCCTACAGCTAAGTTCTGTAACTCATGCTTTTATTTGAACACAGTTATGACCTCTTTTATATTCGTAGAGATTAACCAGAATTATACATTTAACTTAGTTTCCCAATAAATAGACAAGGTGCCTCAAAAGTTGAGCGTTTGCACCAACAGACGGTGCCGCTTGTTTGTCATTCTAATTTCGACAAGATAAATTCATCTCAAACAAACTATAACCCCCAATAATTGGGAGGAGTGAATTATACTGGCATATAATTGTTACAATATATGGGCGATATGTTAACTAAATAAGTCAGATTATCAACTTACCTGCGGATGTGTTTTTCAGAAATAATCTGTGATTGCAACTCTGCTATTATCTAATATTTCTTCCAAAAGAAATAATACTGTACTATAATAAGTCCAATAAAAACAACTTTTCAAGTTTCCATCTACAATAATTGTTTGTTGCCAGCCTGAAAGGAGCCATACTCTGTTGTCGGACATCTTTTAATTTGTTGATGTCGCCAGTCTAGAACCTTCATGATAAACAGAGTATGCTATGTTTTGCCTTGTTGTACACTAACACATTCATTTTGCATTTGATCTTTACCAAGCTTGGTAAGTTTTAATATAAATGAAAGTTAAAAAGGAAAAAAAGATACGTTATCTTGCTAACATTCTAGGGCTTCCGTTTTGCCTGTGATCCTTCCCAAATTATATATAGGAAATTATACCACAATAGCCTAAATACACACTATGCATCGTGTAATACCCGAGGATATACACAGCATATGTTAGTTATTGTGGTATAAATACAATAGAGCATGAGTCTTGCACGTGTACGGACGATAATGCACTCGCTAACGCTCGTGCATTATCTCCCCGTACACGTGCAAAACTCATGCTCTATCCTATACGTAAACACTATCCTATACGTAAACACTAGAATTGAGACCTTTGATTTTAACATTTGAATTTGATCTTTACCAAACGTGAGTTTTAATATCAATGAAAGTTCAGGCAAGTTTAAAAACCACTTCTATCTAGTAATAACCATCACACTGAACGAAAATTGTGGAAGCATGGCTCCAGTGTAAATAGAGTGTCTACTATAGAATTTGCAGCAACTATGCAGGTAAGAAAGTTCTAGGCCCCATTCTCCATATTTTATCTTGATCTCGATGAACATGGAGGATGAGCCTGGCATGATCATGCCTGTTAGGCGCCATATAACCTTTCATGTGTTGGTGCACCATAAAACCCAATTCAATTCAATTATCTTGATGTAAATGGAGGATGAGCCAGGCACGTTCATTCCTGTTAGGCGCCATATAACCTGTCATGTGTTGGTGCGCCTTAAAACCCAATGCAGTTGAACAAAATTTGCATTTTTGCCTTTTCACCCCTCTAGAACCTTCATTTTGCATCATATCTTTACCAAACTTGGTCATAGTCTTAATATTAATGAAAGCTCAGACAAGTTCTAAATCAACATGTATAGAATATTAAACTCCAAAGTTTTGGTTGATTAAAAAAAAACACTCGATGTTATCATGTCAACACATTTGCTTTTTCAAATTTTGTCTTAATATCAATGAACGCTCAGCCCTGTTTTTTATGAAAAAATGCTATATTTTGCAATGTCAACACTCTAGCACCTTTGTTTTGCATCTGATCTTTACCAGAATCTTATTGTATCATTATGAATAAATCATGAATAAATCATGAAAGCTGGGAAAACTGCAAAACACATTTATAGTTGAAAATAAATGTCAGAATTATGACCTTGAATGAATTTATCAACACTAGACCTTCATTTAGGTTAC